>VWZI01015460.1:416663-430919 GCA_013396835.1 Psilopogon haemacephalus
GTTATATGTGTGTGTATATATATATATATATATATGTATGTATTTCCCAAGGACATGCCTGAGTTCTTGTATAATTTGTGGTCTATTCACAATTACTAGCGTTTAGTGCTGTACTGTTTCCAGGTTGTTTTCTTCCTTGATTCAACTTCTTAGATGAATGGAGATTGACAAAATTAGAAATTAAGCACTCTTTTTATTAATGAAGGTTTTCAAGCACAAAGCCTGCTCTCAGCAGTTCAGCACAGCACACAAAGTCAGAGTGAGCACCAATATCATACATATGCCTTGTGCATCTTTTAAAGAACCAATGCCCTCAAGAAACCTTATCTTCAAAACAACAGTAGAAATTCAAACACATCATTAGGAGGATTATTCTGTAATATTGGCTTTGAGAATGTACATCACATAATAAGAAGGAAACAGTTGAGCCATCTGGGATCAGGTCTGCTACTGGTAGCTAAGTGGAGAAAATGTGGAGAATTTAGGTAATAATTAACATTCAAATACATGGGATATAGTTGTGCCCAGATACTCCTATTTTTCTGTGGAGGAGAAACACAGTAAAGTCTCAACCAGTAGTCCAGTATGTCCAAGCCAATACCTGGCATAATTGCTAGTGATCCATGTATGAAATGCATTCAGCACTGGAGAGGATGAAGCTAGGAGTACTCTCTCCAGCACTGGACCTTCCAAAAGCTGCCTAGACAGGAATTTGTCACCAGTACTTCAGGTCTAATGTCTAATTCACCTTGCCTTTCAGAAGCAGTTGTCATAGACTAGTTGACATCAGAAGATAATTTCTGGCACTATTTTATGTATTTCCATGGTTGTGTTCATTAAAGTATGTAACTGACTTTCAGAATCAGTAAGAATTTTCATCACCTTTCCTGTCAGTTAGTGATACTGCAGTGTTAGGTTAGGGGAGCACTTCTTCATCCAAAACTTAACAATAACTTTTGCTACACAGCTTATAAAATCTGATAGTCCACTTCTATTTCTGAGCACAGCAAAAAAATTCTACATGCAGGAGAGCATATAGGAATATCTCAGTTTAGCCAGCCTCTCACATGTAAATTATTTTTAGTGATCCACCAGGTTATTGCATTCATGATTGAAATGGGTATAAGGACAGTGAATGATTTATGCTGGTTGGAGCACTGAAACATTAGCAAGGATAATATATGCTGCTATATGTCACTTATTTTAACTCTTATTGAAAAAAAAAAAAAAGGAGGAAAAAAATCTAATATAGCTGTTTCACAAACTCTCATTGTATCTGTAGCCCTCATACAATTTGTTCAAGGATATATTTCTAACTCTTATTTTAGATACTTAATGTTGTGTGTGCTATTATCCTCAAAAGCATTGGAAAAGTTTCAGTTGTGTACCTTACAATTTTCTGTCTCTTTCCTCCTCCATTCTATGAGGCCAAACATTTTCAGGCTTCCATTAAAAAGAGCATTCAAATGCAAAGTAAAGACGACCTTCTATTTATTTTAAAGATTAAATTTTATTTATATAAAAAAAAATCACAAAATCATTTTACCTGAGTGCACACTGATCAAATATATCTGTCCTTTAATACATCATATCTAACAACAAAAAAAAATTGCCATGCAGAATCGTTGCACAAAATCAGTAATAGATATCCAAAATTAATGTGCTGCCTGAAAGAACTTACAGCTAATTGTCCTAATTTTGAAACAGCTGGAAAGGAACCGAGACCAACCCAATGAATGTCCTTCTCTGCTCATGCTTGCTTCCTCATGCATAAAACAGAAATAACAATCTTTTCCTCCTCAATATGGTGTTACAAATCTCGATTAACACGCTTTCATTGCCTAAGCAATAACATGGTTTGTTCTACTGGTCTGAGTCCAATGTAAAAGTTACACATGAGCAACAGCAGAATTGGACTCTATGGTATTATTACAGTCCTAATAATCATAACTCCAATCATAGTTAATTTCACTTAGGGATTTAAATTTACAAAATAAAAATATGAAGCCATACTTATCCACTATCTGAGTAGGAGCAATGGGAGAAATGCGAGAGGAAACACTTACTAAATGATTATCGATTAACAAATGCAAACTTTGTGGTGCTGACAAAACAATGCAGTAATCTGGAACTATTAAATTATAGTCTTCAAAATCTTCATTAGACAGAAAAAAAAAGGCTTTTGTGGGTTAGTGAGAAGGGATCTTGTGCTGTGCTTTTTAAGATTGGCACAGAGAGACAAATACGGGTCTGAAGTCTGCAGAAAGGAGTGTTATTATACGTGTAGTGTTGTAAAATATCTGGTTTTGATTCATGACACATATTGAATGCTTCTTCCATATGTTTCTGGAGCTCATTTAATGCAAACCACTATTATCTGAATGGAGCATACCCTACAAACCAGAACAAAATGAACATTAAATATTGACTTTTGAACTGAAAGGACATATCCTTATCCAATCAGGAATGTCCTCTCTTAAATATATATAGGAAAACTGAATCTTAAAGCTATAAAATTTCTCTTGAAAAGTTACTTTTGTTATATCAGTGACCTTCTTCTGACTGCTTTCTGTTGCTTCTGCTGCTGTCAACTATCTGATGTTAGTTAGATGTTCTCTTGCCATTTTGGATTAAATAATGTTATAGTCTGGTTCAAAATTGTTGTGCACAATAAACTGCCACTTATTATAGGCTTGAAAATATTTTTTTCTATGTTTATAAATTAATTGGAACTTGCTTTGCTTCAATATTTAAAGTGGGTTTTTTGTTTGTTTTTGTTTTGTTTTGTTTTGTTTTGTTTTGTTTTTTTAAAGGAAGTTTTCACGTGGGATGCTTTCAAAATTTGTTAGGCTAGTTCTTTACATCTGTTCCATTCCTAACTGGCATGGCAAGCAGAAGAGCAAAGGAGAGTGTAAGCCGGTGTTATGACTCCTCATGTCCTGAGCTGTCTGCAGCCCAAAGTAGGACAAATCACTCAGACCTAATTTACAGTAACAGCAACAGACTGCTAGTCTGTATAGAGATCTATCAGGCTCTATATCTGCTGACTTCTGTCACTTCCACTCCATGTCCATTTGCAGATGGTGACTTCTACTATCCCAGTCCTGTGTCTAGCTGATTTTCTGGCTGTCTATGTGTTGCAGTTCATAGAGGTCCTAACCAGGGCCAAGAGTTATGTCCATTCCATACATTTCCTGGGACAGTCAAACTTACATATGTTTTAGTTTTGCTGCAGTTCTGGTTAATCTTTGGCTGAAGTAGCTCTATTTCAAATTCAC
The DNA here is from genome assembly GCA_013396835.1 of Psilopogon haemacephalus. NCBI lineage: Eukaryota > Metazoa > Chordata > Aves > Piciformes > Megalaimidae > Psilopogon > Psilopogon haemacephalus. The sequence continues at coordinate 419,942 of VWZI01015460.1, forward strand.
AGCTCACATGTAGTTCTCACTGGAGAAAAAATGTCCAAGACCAAGTTTTGGCTGGAGTTTGATTTGATTTGATTCCAAGACTCACTTCTGTTCTAATCACCAAGCTATTGTGTCCATCCTTGTTTTTCTGAACTATAAGCATTTATAAATTAAAGATTGGCAACTGTCCCTAGTGTCTTATTAGCGCACTGAGTTGTTCTTCTATGTAATCCAAAGCAGAGGCATAGTCTGGGTCTCATCTGAATGTCTCAGCCACTCAGTTATTTACTTTTTTGATCTTTTCCATACTCAGCCTCAGAAATCATTCTTGTGAAAATATATCCTAGCGAATATCCTTGACCAGGTTTAACCTTCAGCCACAACAGTGGCCAAATATTCAGGAACCCTCCTACCACTGCAAACTGCTGAGGACAGACATGCTTCACATGATAAGAATAATTGCTACCCTTGATAAATCTCTCCAAAAGTGCTTTCTTTAAAATCATTATTTCTGTCCTACCTTGAGTGGGCCTGAGGCTGTGACCTTCTGTTCAGATTCTTTCCTGGAAGAAATAAGAGACTGAAAAATCTAGGTTTGATTAAAAGATGTGGAGTCACTTCAGAAAACCGATAACACTCATGCTTAACAGTCATCCCCCTTGGCATCATATCAGCTTTAGTCAACTTGGTGCGGGGAGAGGGGAAAGAACCCTTTGGGAGGATGAGGTGTTTAGCTATGTGAACAAGTATCTATACTTCTGATATCTTAGATATCAGTTTTCAGCTTAGTGGTGCTGAAAGATTTTATTTTTACAGCTTTCCAGTCTACTTCACTTCTTGACGAGTCATAAAATGCAAGGTACTGCAATATTTAGCCTATTCATGTCCATATGGAGAGCCTATATCTGCAATATCTAATATAAAGGTGGCTTTGCATGACTCCTCTTTAAAGAGACACTTGAGAATCCCCACAGTGAGGGAGTGTAAGAAGAATCATCTATCATGCAACTGCTTGAGAAGGCGTAATGCATTTTTCTTACATCTAGGCATCTTTAAATGCTGATTACGCTTGAATGTCAGCATGGCCTGTTGTAGCCACAGGTATCGGATATAATTAAGAACATCCATCAGATATCTCTGAAGTTCTAGCACAGTACTACACCTAATCAAAATTAAAACTATTTAAAAAAAAAAAAAAAGAAGAAAAAATTGATTGAGCAGTTTTCCGCTGGAAAATGCAAATTTATGTTTACAAGATTTTATGTTTACAAATTTATGTTTACATTTCAGAGTAATCTGTTTGCTTTATCAATATCTTTAATGGTAATAGCAAAATTTAGCCTTAAAACAAAGTAAGCCAGTTCATTTTTAACTTGCCTAATAGAATATAATCAATTAAAATCAAGACCAAAACTATGAAATTAAAAGCATTATTGAGATAAACTCTACAAAATTAGTTCAGATTTATATAAAATATTCTTCTAGAATTTTTTAATTCCCAAGAAGACCAAACTTTTTTTAAAAAACTTTTTCAAATTTAGCAAGAAAGGAAATTTAACAGTGATAGATCTTTTGTGGAAACTGTACAGCTAAAATTCTATGTTGCAGAGCTTTGTTAATATATTTTGAATGATGGTGAACATTGTGGTGGAAACATCATAAAAAGAGTGGAGTTTTGTGCACAGTTTGTGTTTTTTTATGAGAGTGCCTGCTCTGGGACCAATTCACTTTCTATAGAGATTTAGTAGCTCTAAGGATGGATATAAGGTTAGACACAGGAATCGCAGGACTAAGCCAAAGTGAGAAGCACAAACCAGGCTCAGGGACTGAACAGGCACAAGTGGGAATACCAGAAGGATGCACGAATTAAAGCACAGCTGAATTATAGCTTGAGTAAAAGATATGAATAAAAGTGGATTTGAGTAGGGTTTTTTCCTGTGTGGTGTCAAGAGGTGGGAATTTCCATGGCAGGAGCCATTATTTTGAAGGCTTCTACAATCACAGTGTTTAGCAACAGCATGAGACAGTCTCTGAGTGAACCTGTGTTGATTCTTCGCTTGACACCTATCACTGAATCTCAGTTTGTCATCACAAGGGAGTGCTTCCTTTTAAGCAAAAGCCCTGGCATTAAAAGCTGTTATGAGATACATTAAATAAATGGAAGGAATTAAGAGGCAGAGTTTCTAGACCGTGCTACTTTTATTTTTGAAAGGGACAGGTTCCTTTTCCAGTAGTAGTAGAAGGGACTGGAAACAGATTTTAAATAATTCTACATAGCAAAATCCTATAAAGTCTCCTGAAATAAAACCCAGTCTTTAAGAATGTCACATTTGTGAGTAGGGACTCTGCTAAAGGGTTTGCTTTGCTATTCAGAAAAGTCAAGCAAAAAGGGAAAGGATGCTTCCAAACAGCTGAGTGCTTATAATTACTTGAAAAAAAGGTAAAGGATAATCTCAGGATCATTCATTTTGATTATTTTGTCTCTTTGCTAGATTGAGCAGGTCAAAACAATCTCAGGAAAAGGTAGTCCTTGCTGTTTTTTTGTGCTGTTTCTTCCTAAGTTCTTGAATACTACTTGTAAAATAAATTGTGCTTCAGAAAGGTGTTTGATCTCTTCTCTACACTGGTCACAGCTCCAGAGAGGAAAAAAATCAGTAAATTTCACTTAAAAGACATGTAACTTTGTCATTCAGGTTATATCTGCTTTACCTGGGATACTCATGCTGTATTTTCTGAACTGTTTTTACTAGCTAACAGAAATGCTTCCAGCAACATAGCCAATAACAAGATTAATGTAATTTGGAAAAAGATATCTGAACACCTGGGAAAAGTAGACAGAACCTCACCTCAGGAGAGACTTCGGGGCAAGAGCCAATTCTTGAGGGAAAGTGGAGAAAGAAAAAGAGTTTTGCAGTGACTGTGGCAAATTTCTTTCTTTAAAAAAAAAAACAAAAAACCAACAAAACCAACCAAGCAAACAAAAAAACCACACCTCCAAAAAAATGACAACAACAAAACCAAACATTACTGTACTTCAGTCTCAGTAAAGCACAAGACTTTCTTTAAAGTAGTTGCTGAAACTTTAATCTTGTTTTCATTGTGTCTGGGTTTCTTTTATTTGTGAATATTCTAACATCCTGCCTTTGATGTTATCTTTGAGTGTAGCCTTATCAGGTCCTGAAAATAGCTTCACAGGTGATTTTTTTTCTCTCTCTATTGTATTAGCCTGACTTGAAAAGAACCTAATTGACCTGATGTAATAATAGGTCTGGCTTTAAAGTTTGATCCCAGCTTACAAGAGTTTGCATCTCTTGGTTCTGTCTTTTGAACACTTAATCAAGAGACATTTTTCAGTTTCTAAAAGGCTTTTAGCTTGTCTACATGTATGGACAGTACCTAATGGACCCTGCCCACATATAACTATGAAATGCAACTCTTTTATGTTTTAGAGCTTTCTGGTTTTTGGTCAGAACAAAAAAATCCATTTGTCTTATTTAGCTTTTTTAGCATTTATTTAATGGTATCTTACATTCTTTGTGCTTTTTATCTGGGGCATTTGTATTAAACTTGCTTTAACATGTACACGTGATTCAACTGATTTTTGAGGCTGGAAACAGGAGTCAGACTTCACTCCCTCTGAAACTGCAGGAAAGTGATGGGGCCTTATTAGAGAAAGGGACAATTGCATTTGCTGTGCATGGAAGAAGAAAAGTGGTATTGAAAAGAATGGTCACGATGAGACTTTAAAAAGAATGGGCTGGATGTGGGCTGGCTCTGCCAGATGAGAATCTGCCACATACTTTTTTTGTAGTCTGTAACCTGAGTGACCCAGGAAAAGTCAAGCTGGCAATATTTTATTGTCCATACATCTTAATGCCTCAAAGGAGAAATATGATGATTTATTACTGAAAGGCAGAAATAGATTTTGTATTTACAGTGTCTCTCCCATTTCCACTCCACAGACCAGCATAAGCAAACATGTTAGGTTAAAGGATAGAGAATTTCCTTTCTGGAGGAAGGCACAGTCTGATTGAACGATTGAAGCCTGATTCTGCAAGTTGCACTCAGGTGAAGTGACTCCTGCTCGCTCAAACATGCCTACTAATGAAAACTGCAGCTCTACACTTCATAGACATTGGGGTGGATCAGAACAACTTGACTCCATGTTTATGCAGTCGAAATTCTCACATCAGTTAATGGGAATTGTGTGAGAACAAGAATTTAGTAAACAGCGAGGATGTCAGGATTTGGACCTGTACCAAATGCCTAGGAGAAGGCTGTGCTTCCTGTCCTCACAGTTAGAAGTTGGGTGTTGTGAAACAGCCAGTAGTGCCAAGACAGTTGGCAAGTAAGCAAGACAGAAATAATAGAATCAAAGGGGAGAAGGACTTTCTGCAATTAAAATTGCATGCACTGGCATTTCTCGTATGTGGCAGAGATCCTGCACATTTTACTCCTGAGTAACAAAGAACAGAGCTGTGTATGTCACCATGGAAATGTAAATGGAGCTCTTTTGACAAACAGAGAAATGTATGCCATTCCTTTATGCCCAGATGAACTGTTAGTAGTGGGATGCAAGAGAAGAATGGCTTGTCTGTCACAGAAAAGACATGAAAATGTAATTGTAGTACCTTGTTCTCTGTCCCGTTATATTTTTATTAGGAGTTTTTTTTTAAAAATGGAAAAAAATAAGACAGATTTCTCTTTTCTAATTCACTAACACAGTATTTGCAGCAGGCAGTGTGGAAAGGCAGTGATCAAACATGTGGCAAATTATGCTATGCTGCTTTTACATGGGCTGTGTCTACTTGCTTAATCAGGAAAAAAATAAATGCATGGATATTTATGAAAGAAAGGAATGGACAGCTGTGTTCCAACATAATGAAGTTCATTGGAAAGTGGGGGGGGTTTGTCTATTTTTTGTAATCAGCATGTTTGACAATATCTGTTCTAATTCTGACTGTGTCATTCATGCCTTTCTTGGGATATGGATATGTGTAGAGTAAAAGTTAAAAAATATAAACAGCTCAAGGACTCATAGAATTTCTTATATTTGGAAGATATGTCTTTAGATTTTTTGCTCTGTGTCATTAGGAACAGAAAGCCAGGCAAACAGCATAAAATATTTTCTGTTTTCTATTTGCTGCTTTAACATAAACTTGTGCTTGATTTCACCAAATACTGCTGAGTTCAACTCCCATAATGACTGTGGGAACTGAGTGTCTAGCTTATATGTCTGGATATTTGAACTAGAAATATTTTAGGAGATAAGGAATGTAGATGGAGTTGCCAAGCCAGTTGCTCTAGAGTCAAAGCATAAAGGCAAAGGAAACAGGGAAGGACTTAAATCCAAACTCTTTATTTACCTTTTTCTCCCTCTGGAGTTATGTTTTATGACTGTCATAAGATGAAATAACTTTAAACTCTATAGCAAGCCAATAAAATTTACAGTATTCTGTTCTTCTCTTAAGAATAAGGCCTTAGATGAGGTCTCTGCAGTTCAAAAAGGAAAACTTTTACACTATCTATTGTTCAGTTAATTTTTATTATTTTAATTTCTTTCTAAAATAAACTATCCAGTACCTACTTTAATTCCTGGCTTGAATTAATTCATTCAGAGGAGCAGTAATGATCCACCCAGCTCATATTTTGAATATGAAATCTTCATTCAAATCAGGGAAGTTTGCCATCAAGATACAGGGTGCTTTCCACAGGTTACAGAAGAGAATTTTTAGTAGAGTTAATTGACAAATTAATGGAAAGCATGAGCAACCTGAAGATTTTCTAGTAACAGAAAAGGTCAGTAACTTTGTAATTGCCTCTGAAATCTAACCATAAAGACTGCCTAGGGACTATATTGGTTTATTAAAATATGCTCCAGGGTGACCATTACTATATTCTTTATACATTATGAATAAGTCTCTCTCTCTTTCTTTTTTTNTTAAGGAAAATTCATTGCATTCAAAGAGAAAGAAAATCACACCATTTCTGTGCTAAAATCACAGAAGTCACATCATTCAGGTGCTAGAATGAAATTGATTTTGAAATGGAAGTGAGACCAGGGAAGAACACTTCACAGTAACTTGGAACAGAAAATACCCAGCTGACAATGCAGGATCATTTTAGGGAGACAGAACATTGTATAGCCAAAGTGAAAACAGTGCTGGGGAAAGGACCATGGTAGATTGTGTCACCTCTTGTCACCTCTTTTCACAAGGTATCTGTTTTTCCTTTGAATGACAGTGCTTCCTTTAAAAGCTGGCAATCTGCATCTAGGATGATAGCTCTTTAGAGCAACTTTAAGGTAGCTGTTTCCCAAGTACCTTTCGAAGGAACTAGCACTACTTTATCATTTCTGTCTCATAGTCTAGATTCTGTTTTGATTCTTCCTAAATATCACAGTTACGTTAGTTTCAACACAGCTCCTGAATTAATGATGTCATATCACAAAAAAATAATTAAATTTATACTAGTTGAATTTCAGCTGTCAGATTCATCACGGAAAGAGCAATTTGCAAATGTTATTACTGCCTGATCTGGAGTGGAGAGCTCTACTGAACCAGCACGGGCATGGTGTGTGGGTCACTGTGGGAAATCTCACGCTACAAACTTTGACTGTGATTTTGCTCTCTATATAAAGAAAAGTGGAGCTTTCAAGGCTGTCAGTCAGACACTATTCACAAAGAAAACTTAATTTCAGAGCCCGGCCAGAAAAGACTAGGAGAGGCAAAAAGAGCAGCAAATTTTGTGCATTGTCTGCTGAGAAAGGGTATAATACATGAATTGATGCCATGGCTTTATGTTAATTGTGGGGAAGGCAGCATTATGACATGTCTTACAAAGTTTCATGGTGGCTTTTTTTCTAAAAACTAATTCCAATAATGATGACATTAAAAAGAAATAGCAGATCATTCACTGTATTTCAAACTATCATTTTCAGCTAAATCTCACTCTAAGCAGGGTAAAATGGACAGAATGAAGGAGAAAATGGAAATTACAGGAAGGGAAGGACTTAAGTTATCTCAAAAACTTCATGTAATAGGAATCAAAATGTTGCCTGTGTCTGTTTTGACAATACAGCTTTCGTGGACCTCTAAAGTCTCACAGCAGAAAAGAATAGTATGAAATATACGATAGTCCTGTGCTTGCAGAAGAGTTCCTGTGTGTGTGATTGTTACTAACATAATACTAGTAAAAATAATAATAACAAAAACAGCAACTAGAGCATGTATAGACCTGAATTAATAGGGCTGAGGAAGCTAAGCAGAAAAGTTATGCTACAATCAATAACATTTTACCAGACATTTCCTAGAACATCAGAAAAATATTTAAATGAGATAAAGATTTAAATTTTCAAAACATCACACTGCTTCAAAAATAGAGCACAGTAATTTTGTCTTTGATCTGTTCTCTAGATGGGAATTCCCTACATATGTTGTCTGCCCATCTCAGCAGGATAAGATGCAGTATACAGCACACAGCTCATTTCCCAATTTGTTCTTTCTTAGTGTCAGAAACATGATATTAGGCACTAGGTTTGCAGGTGTAGATACATCTGTGAACAGCAGCCTATTCTACAAATGGAAAGCTAGAAAATTCTCAGTGAAGTAGCTTTTTGCAGAATAATTACATGAAAAGTTTCCAATTCACTGAATCTTTCCCCCCATATGCTTAAACATCTGGAATACAGGAGAGCTTTCTACATGTGTAAATACGCAGATAGGCAAAATTTTATACTGACGTCATCCTACTAGAAATTAGTATCTAATCTGTTCTATTTGAAAGCCCAAGGGATACACTGCTGTCAGAAGCCAACAAATAACAGGAATCTGCAAAGATTTGTAGAGAAGAGCTGGACAAACTCTTGAAAATAATGAAGTTAAGAAAAACCAAGAAAAAGCTTGGGAAAGTCACATTGTTCAAATGCAGAAAGGTTGATAGACATGGCATCAGCAATATCCTGTTATGCCAGTGATACACCATAAACAGATTCTGTTCTGATTTACATCTTTATATGTTTGAGGTAATTTATGGCAATCATAGAAGAATTCTAGATTTGCATTTTGAGTAAGTCAGATCAGTATCTGCAATGCTAATCACACTAAGATTCTAAATCTTCCTATTACTAGTTATTAAAAAGTATTTCTATAGTAACAAAATGCTAAAGCTGCTACCTTTCACACATTTTCCAAGTGATCTTCTAGTCTACAAAGGCTGTACTGATTCACAGAGAATCACTAAATAGAATAGAATAAAAATAAAAAAGGATAAAATAAAAAGTACATTGCAACACTCTTTATTGGTGCCAGTACCGCACAGCAGTTTTCTTCACAGGAAAGAATTCTCATCTGATAAAAGATTCCACAACTAAATCCATTCACAAAATAAAGATTAAACAATTTTCTTGCATCTCCTCTTCTTTCTGGAAGGGCCATGACAGCACTAATGAAAGTTAAGTAGACTATGGAATGATTTGTAGAGTATCTGTGGGAGATCTCAGATAGGTGTAGCTTATAGAAAAAGCACTGTAGCACTTAGCACATCATGTGTCATGGCAGGTGAAAAAATCTTTCTTCAGTTCCCTAGGCATTTCAAATATAATTACTCTAAACACAATGGGGGAAGAACCCTGTTACAAGTGACGTGTTCAAGCTCATTCTTTTCCCTCCATTTTATTATATTTACTGCTTTTTCACCATCGTTTTTTAAAGCACAATTGTCTTGAGTCCTGTATTGAAATAACAGCTGAAATGGAGGCCTTAGTAACAGTGCCCCAAGCTAGTCGTCTATGCATGAGCAAGACAGCAGGCAGGGAGACTTCCTCTACTAGATGCTTGATCCATGCCCAATACACATTTTTTGTTGTTCAGATCAAGGTAGTGCTAGGACTTTCTTAACAAAAGTAAAAAGCTTTGACCTGTCCTCATGTGTGTTCATGGACTTGTCCAAACATGGATCTGAGGAAGCACACACTGTGGATTGTAAAAGGATTTCAATAGATTTGCAGTAATCCTTAGAGAATTTATGAGACTGGGCATATTGACCTTGTCATGGACTGGATGCAGAGCACAGTCAGCTCAGTAGAGAAATGTCTGCAATACTCACAGGAAGGAAAAGAATGGCTTGTGATAGCTACCTCTGCAAATACTTGAGTTATAGGGTAATACCAAATTTGCTATTTTTGCTGTGGCTGTGGTCCTACAAAACTCACTTTGTCCTGTAATAGAAAAAGCCCATGACAGAGACTAACAAAAAAACTGTGGTTAAAGGAAAGAGATTAACTCTCTACAGAAAAATGGCTATCAGGGAACCAGACTAATACTTCAGGCTCGTTTTAATGCGTGTGAAGAAATTACCCTTGCCTGTGTTGCCATCAAGCTGGTGAGGTGTAAGAACAGCAAGCAAGCACATATAATGCTTGTTGGTCTCAGGAGCTGTGATTATGTGCTTTATATCCACTGCCGATGTGTACGGTGTTTTGTTCCCACAAGTATGCACATCTCTGAAATGGGGGAATGCTACAAGTGTTTGAATTCACGTGAACAGAGTGCATAGCTGTTTGCAGGGTTCGACAGTTTCTCAGCAGTTTTGACATTTCTTCCTAAAAGAGACAAAAGGGCATTTCTTCCTAAAAGAGACAAAAAGGACTGACAGCTGGGGTTGAATGCAATCTGAAAACAGAATGGAAGCATGTCTAGCTAACTGCATGCAGAGATGCATCTCTTTTATGAGGACTCTGTGGTGTGCGTTCAGAATGCATCCTGACTTCTTCTCTCCAAGTTCTAAATGAGGGAAGGCTAGTTCTGTTATACACAGGATTTTTATTAAATTAGAGAAAATGTTTCATTTCCCAGAGCAGGAGCACTTCAAATCTAGAAACTGTGGGCCAAATGTTATAAGAGAATGACTGATGTCTATTCTTTTCACTGTTGGAAGAAAAGTCATCAACACTATACCATAATCAGCTGTGGGTCAAGTTTTGAAGACACACAGAATCAGTCAAAACGGTCAGTGCAGCACCTTAAAATTACTGATACCAAAACAAAATCCTTCAAGCTCAGATGCCAGGCAAAATAGTCACATTAGAAGGCAACATAACACAGCACTCATACTAGCTAACAGAATTTAAGAAGAATAATTTTTAAAATAGGAAATATGTTTGTAACAGAAAATAGAAATATAGCAAAATATGAAAAAATTAAAAGCCATATAGCACTACAACAGGAGTGAGAGGTTTAAACTCCAGTGCAGCCTTGGTGCTAACATATGGCTGCGAGAGCTGGAACTACCCAAAGCGTAAAATCAGACACCCTAAAAAAGTAAACGTCTATAAAAGATTCCAATTCCAGATAACCAACTTGGAGAGATGAGAAATCAAAATCACCAGGCAGCAGTTATTCTCCATCAATATGAACAGCACACTCACTAGTTGAAGAGTGTGTACTTAGATGCCAGGACACAGACACTTGCCCAGAGCTGCCAAATGCAAACTGAGCAGTGCCATGAAAAGAGACTGCACAAGAGAAGCCCTTGGAAAATCCATCAGCAAGCAGGATCTGTTAGCAAGGCAGTCACAACTCAGTAGAGCACTTGGAAACAGGAGCAAATACTAAATGTAGCGAAGACTAGCTTTTCCCACTTACATTGGCAAAGAATTATTAAGACAAAGAATGCAATGAAAAATAGGTCAAAATAGATGATTTCTTGATTAATTCATGTGAACAGATTCTTCGACTAAAACTATGAATTCTCTGGCGCTTGTAGTTAAACAAAGCTATCTAGTAACAGCTGCATCATTTGTATAATTATTTTCTACAGAGAATAGAAAGTCATAAACCTCAAGATGCTTTCATAGTATATAGAATCATGGAATGGTTTAGGTTGGAAGAGACCTCAAAGATCATCCAGTTCCAACCCCCTGCCATAGGCAGGGACACCTCCCACTAGATTAGGATGCTCAAGACCTCATCCAGCCTGGCCTTGAACACCTCCAGGGAGG
>VWZI01015460.1:446661-490866 GCA_013396835.1 Psilopogon haemacephalus
GGCGGAACAGGACTGGGCTACACCGGGCGCGGGGTACGAGGCACAAAGGCGTGGGGAGAGGCCCGGGGGAAGGAGAAGGAGGAGGGCCCGGGGCAGGGAAGCCACAGCGCACAGGCCTGAGCCCCCACGCGGGGGCGGAGCGGGCCGCGGACGCGCGGGCAGGTGCGCGTGGCGGGCGAGGCCGCGGCNGCCGCGCTGCGGAGTTGATCGCGCCGTCAGCCGCGCCCGGAGCCGCGCTCTGTCCTGCCGCAGCCCCCGTAAGTCTCGCCGAGCGGCCGGCCCTCCCGCCGTCCTGCTCCCGGCACCGCGGGGCAAGCCCCGGCCGCTGCCTCCCCGCGGAGCTGCTGCCCGGCGCGGAGCTGGGATGTCGCGCGCTGCGCGGAGCTGAGATGCGCGGGGCGGGTCTCGCCTCCCGCCCATTGTTTGCGGCGCCCCGAGGCTGGGAAGTGGGGTGGAGGGGAAGCTGAGGGTGAGGTGGAGACGAGCTGGGCTACGGGAGAGGTGGGGCGGCTGCGAGCGTCTTCACGGGTGTCTCCGCGCGTGTTCTGGCGAGCCCCGAGCTGAAGGGCTGCTGCGGGTCCAGCCGGCGCCTGTCGCCGCTGGTACGTGTCTCTCGGCCGGGCACTTCGGGCGTTTTGGAGCTGCTGTTGCTGTTAATTTTTCTCAGATGTTTCTACTTTCCAATTATTCTCTCAGGTGGGAGCTCAGCCCTTCCCACTCGGGCTGAGGAAATAATTATTTATTTATTTACGATGATGTTATCCCCTTCTTGGTTGTCTCCGAGCATAAGCAGACATGCTGTTGAAGGTCTCTGCAGCATTCATGAATCCCTTTTGCCATCATACGACATGTGCATCTAGAGCAGAGTAGATCAGTGAGACATCCGAGGCCAATCCGTACTCTGACAGTGCCTCACTGAACACAGACACCTGCGAATGTTCTTTCCTCTTGCCGATTCGTGTCCAGATCACTTTGTTCACTGCACCCACAAAGGAGCGTTTCTTTAACTGTGCAATGTCGAAACGATGCAGAATATCTCTTGTAGGAAGTGGTGCAACTCATGACCCTAAACTGCTCTTGTGCATCAAGTGATGCTGGGTGTCGTTCCCAGCGGACCCGGCACATCTGACTGCCTTGAATGGTTTTTGTTTGATGGTCCTTGATGGACTTGCTAAGTGCATTAGTCTGCTGAAGCTTAGAGTTCTCTAGCCCCCGGGATCAACACGTTCTGTAAACACCTCTGTCTAACGTGGAGTTTGATTTCAAAGGGAAAATCCATGATGCAAAACTGATGTTGTTATGCAGAGTGAGCTATAATTTCTTTGATGAAATAAAAAATCTTGAAGTGATTGGTAAAATGCAGTATAAGGTTTGTGCAGGAATAAAGCATTTGCATTATCTATCATTAATACAGCAATTTAATCCCTCTCTGCTGAAATAGCAATTTGTTTTCATTTCCCATTTTTATTGCCCTTTCCATAATGCTTTTCTTCAGATTGAATTCTTTTTCTTTACTGTCGCTTTGGGTGCTGGTCCATAATCCAATCCTTAATAGCATTTGTAACTACAGTTCAGCTTCTGCCCTCATCTTCAAGAAAAGAAAAAAAAAATCCTAGAGGCAGTGCTCTTATTCATTCACAACTTTGAATCTATAGGATGTTTGTGTTCTCTTTCAAATGTTAATGTAACTTGGCCCGTTTCAGGCAGGTCTTGACTGAGAACATGAAATAAAAATGCACTGGCTGCCCTCAGTGATCATTTTAACTGCTTCCATTGAGTGTGCTCCAATTATGGTATGATAAGAGTTATAAGTTTGTACATCTCTTATCCCTCTCTCCCTTCCTCTTTTCCTCTTCACGAAAATAATCAGCAAGCTCATTTTTCACGTAACTGGGGTTTGGTTAATACAGTCATAAAATACACAGGATGGCTATGATTCCTTAAGAAATAAAACCACAAAGGAGTTAAGATGCGTATAAGGAAAGATTTAATAGACAGTGAAGATCGAGAGGTTCTTTTCTTTTGGAAAAGAACCCTTACCAATGTTTATTGAATTTGCTCATCTGCATGAAGAAAAGAACTGTTGTTTTGTTATCTAGCAGCTGTAGGAAGATTGACAGCTACAAATTGCAAATCTATGAAGGATCTGTCCATGACACAGTTTTTAGTTCGTTTAGATAGTTATCCTACACATCTTGTCATTTGCAAAATTATATAAACAAGACCAGGAAGTTTGCAGAGAAGATATAAATGGAGTGAATATCCTGTAAAGATTCTGAAGCTCTTTGAGATAATTAGCAGTGTGGTCTTGCCTGAAATATGACATTAATACAGTTAATTTAAATTCAAATACAAGCACACCATTGGAAATGTTATACTGCAGGAAAGAATTACATATTTTGAAACATGCTAGCTCTGTCGAAGAACATTAAGTGTAATAGTCTTTTTGTTAAGATAAAAAGAACATCATTGATGTTGTAGCGTGCTTTGCATTTTTAAACAGAATCTAATGAATTACAAACATTCATTATGCTACAAGCAATTGCTGAAACTTCTCAAGACCCCCAAATAGAGAGTTGTTTGTATACTGATGCTTGCATGTTTTCTGGTTATGGTTTCACAGTAACAACAGAAATAAATAAAAAAGCTATTGTTCTGAAATGAACTCTCTGCTAGCTCCAAATGTTTCATTGGTCTACCTCTCTCTTGTAAATTTATCTTGAAATACCACAGTGTGTTCAGGTTATGGAACTTGTTAGGAAGTGTGGGAAAGCTACAGAAGGGGGCTGGAAGCAGTCTTTGTTGGATCTTGGAAGAGCTAAGAGCATATAATCTGCTGCAGAAGGTCAGGCTTACCAAATGTCTGAGAAAAAAGGTAGCTGAAACTTTCAAAGGTCAGAAAGAGCAATGTGCTAATTTTAAAGGATGTCTTGTACAAATATTGCTTATCTTAACGTGTCAAGATGCAAACAAAAAAAAAAAAAGTAAATATTCCTTGGTCTGTGTTTTTATCTATATGCTTACTTTAACAATTCACTTTTTTCTTAAATATGATATTTGCAGCACAATTACTGTTCCTCTAATGCGATTTCATTCTTTGTGAGCTCGAGAATGAGCCAGTGGCAAATGGGCTTTGTTTACAGGCCCAAGCCAACTTACAACTTGTGAATGCCTTAGTTCATGACTGTTCTTGGCACTGCACATTGAGGTCTGTCACTTTCCAAAAACTAATTTCCTCAGAACACATGTGTTTTTCAAGTCCAGTTTCATTTTAGCTCTTTTTCAGTTGCCATGTGTGCATGGCAGAGGTGTAGTGGTCACTGACAGCACACAGGTGGCATGGAGCTCCTCACTGCTGCCTGTGCTGACCACTGGCACCGTAGATTGACATGCTTGCGGTCCAAAAGCTGATTGGCTTAGGTCGGTTTGTGGTTTCTGTAAGGATGGAGTAGGAGGCTGACATCCTCTGCTGTTTGTCAAGGATAGGTACTGAGAATTTATTACTGAACTCTGATGCTATTTAAAATTGCTTTGAATTTATTTTTAAATACCTCTCTTATTTTTAAATACATTCTCTTAATCCTTTGCCTTGAGAATGAAATCCTACTGTGGTGTTATATATTTAAATTAACACCTGAGTGGATTCAAAATGCAGGAGACCATTTTTAAAATGCTGATGTTAATGACAGATGACAAAATACAGGGGCTGAAGAATACATACAAGTTTATCTGTTGGTTTGTGGTACTTTTGATAGCATACTACAGCTAGAGTGGTACTCCAGGTGATTCTCCTTGAATGAATTGTGGTGAAACTGAAGCAGGAATTGCAACAGAGTGTACATCTACAGGAACTCTAGGTCATAAAAACTCCTAGGTTTGATCTGAAGCAATCAAGTGTTGTTGATCTTTCAGGGAAGTGCCTAATTCTCATCTCTTCTAGGTGAGAAAGCAGTCTGTAAGGATGCCTGTTACATGGAGATTGAGGTTTTAATAGAGAAAAGTCTGTGTCTCAGATTATGGTGGTGTTGTGGATGATTTAATTGTGAACTAATGTAAATGGTGTCTAGAAAACCAGAAAAATCTTCAAAATGTAATTATAAATTAAAGTGAAAAGAAAGATGCATGTTTTCTTGAAGGCTGATAGCTGGCAGTTGTTTCAGGGCTAGAAACAAATGTTATTCTGTGAAAGAAGTAGGGAGTTCTTTTTTTTCTGACAATATAAAACACCTATTTCTTCCCTTGTAAGCTGAAGATCACTTGACTTTATCATACAATTCAGATGTTTGCAACAAGCTTTCTTTGGCAAGGAAGAGTCATTGTGTTTCTCAGTGTGTTCTGTTCCTGTGGCAGGCCTGTGAATGGAGTGAGTACTTAGGATGCTATTAACCAGGAGACTGTTCCTTTAACTCAAGTAGGAAAGTTCTCCACTTGTAAGAGAGGCTTTTGAGTCCTTTCTTCCAGAGTAGGAGGAGTTCCTATCAGTTTTGCAGTAGTACTTTTAAGCACCTTCAATTACATATTCTTAACTTTGTTTCACTAATGGAGCTCACCTTTCAGTCTCTCTGATCTTTTTTAGTGAGGTTACCATCTGCTGAATCCACCCTGCCTGTTCTGCTAGGTTATAATCCCCTTTACAAAGTCAACTTTTGCCTTTCTTTGTTCTGTCACTTCTGGTTTTGATCATCTTTCCTCAGCTCTCAGAAATATTTTGTATTCATTAATCTTTACCTTTACCACTGATATGCCACTTATGTCTCTCTTAGTCTATCCAAAGAAACCAATTCCTTCTACTCCAACTGTTTGGTTTGCTCACTAGCTCTAAGATCTCTTTGCACCTACAATTTTTTCTCTCACTTCAAAGCTAGTCATGACAATGTGACAGCACACATTTTCTTTCTCCAGCTGTAGCATATATCTGTAACTCTAGTGTTACGTTTCTGAACTTGAATTTCCATGCCACTAATGCTGCACATGAAGTTGTCCCAATGAAAAGAGTTCATCCTGACAAGAAGTTTTACTGTGGAAATGGGGGAGGCATCCATGTTCTTGAAAGCCTGCAGAATTGATACTTAAGGAGAGATATGCTTAAGGTGAGAAAGAGCAGAATACTCGTAGGGATTATCTGGAAGACCTATGTGATCCTTTTTTTTTTTTTTTTTTTTTTTTTTGTTAGAAAGTTAATTGATAGACTTCTAATGGATTCTGTTTGTTCCTAGAACAAAAGAAAGCAGTTTTCTCCAGTTAGCAACCTGTATCCCTTTTCCTTGCTAGTCTTCCAAAGCTCAGAATTATCTTTTGAAATCTATTTCCTTCTACAGAGCTGTTGCGAAATACATTAGCAGGATCTTTGTGAGAGCTTGAAATCCAGACTTATTCTTTATTGCAGCTGCTCTAGAAAGTAGTTTAGCCCTGCATTTTCCTCATGACTGGTAGCTTCTTACTAGCTCATCATGGTAAATACTGCCATTTCAATACTAGCCAAATTTACAAAATCTGCTTGAAAAATGCTTTAACCTTATTTATTTGTTCATCTAGGGTAAGGAAGAGAGTGAGTTTTTCACAGATAATGAAAATGTCCAGTACCAAGTCAGATATAACCAACCCGAAAATGTCAGACCATAAAGTTCAGCATTTTTGAATTGGGGTTGAGGTGAGGAAGACCCATTTATACTTTGCCATTTCAAGCAAGTATTACTATTTTCACTTTCCCATGATTCAAGGAGCAGGTGAATGAACCTGTCTAATGCTGTAAAATTTTAAAAGAAATCTTTGCAAGGAAGAGAAACCAGCTATTTCACAAGGCAAAAGATCAAGGTGGGATATTTCAGGTATAAATGAGGAATTACACAAACATTATTAGCATGATAGTGTGGGTTTACAATACAAAGTCTAATGAGGAAAAAGTGAAAAATCCAACAATATGAACAGCAGTCACAAAGTGAAGTGTTCAACATGTTTCAAAACCAAAATGTCAATCTCTCAATGTCATGGTGTCATTAAAAAAAAAAGAAAATAAAAGAAAAACTGCCCAGATTGAGAGATCTCTGATTCAATATCCATCTTGTTCTGTGTGTCATAGCCCACTCTCCCTTCCCCCTTTACTGATTATTGTGACCCTGCTATGAGATCAAGAACCTTTGACAGTTAAATCTATTTTCTTCTTGTACTTCCCAATGTTTTAATGAACTGTTCAGAGCAGCAGTATCATACAGGTTCCTGTTGATGCCCTGTAGCAGGTGCAAGTATTAAAGCCTCTGCAGGCTGGATGCTGGGCTGTTGTGCTTGCTCACTGAAGAACCAAGGAACATGCAATTATTAGTCATATCTGCTAAGCCTGGATAAAAGGCCATTCTTTGTATTTGTATTATAGAGACAGGATTAAAATCTCTTCTTTGGAGCAACTTCTGATTGTATTTATCAGTGAAATTTTTCTTCAGTCTTCTGTCTCAGCTTTTACTAGCAAACAAAAAAAAAAATAGAAGCTTATAGATTGTATGTAAACTCTTTTGTTGTTTGGCTTTGAGATTTTTTTCACTGAGCTGCTGTGAAAGTCTTCATTATGTTTAGACAAGAGTAAGCAAGCCAAAACTACCAGCAGGCTTATTACTCCCAGCTTGTGAATGCATAACACTGCAATTCTTATTCTTCTTTTTTTTTTCAAATAATGCTTTTGTGTTGCTTTGTGTTAATACCTTCCAATGCTGTTAAAAGGGGTAAGGGGGTTGTGGCTGCTTCCTCAATCCGTGAGCAGCGTTTGAACCTTTGGATCACCAAGCAGCTTTGTGCCACCTGAACTAATGAAGCATTAAGGAGAATAGCTGTTTCTGCTTGAACTCTGTTAATGGAGAACATTGCACATGCTTTGCCAGATCGACCATTATTCTATCATTTTCCTCAGCAATCTGGATCACATTCAAATCTAGAAGAGTATTGCAATTCATTAATCTAAGTTCGCATCCTGATGACTGAATATCTCTTTTTCCACAGCCACATGTTCTTTGCTCTAGTGCCCCACATAAATCTGACCTGGTTTCTTGTTCCAGGCTTTTCCACTTCTTACCTTCATCATCTCAGCTTTGTTTTCCATTCCTAGCCTTCTCTAGACATCTTGACCAGTTACTCATTTCTTTATAAAATCTCCCTTTTTCCTTCTTATCCTCTTACACAGGTTCACTGATTTCAGCATTTCTTTATTGCTCTCATTTTTACTTCATACACAATCTCACTTGTCTGCTTTCTAGCCTCCTTACTCCTGGTAGTCAGTCAGTTGTCTTGTTCCCACTTGATAACTAATAAAACCCTGCTCTTTCTTCAAATTGCTTGAGGTTGCGAGTAGGGAAGCTTTACTTACTTATTTCTGGATACATATAACAAAAAAAAAAAAAAAAGGCTTTCTGGGGGAGGTTTTGCCACATTCCTGAACATGTAAGATAAAGTATGTTGAACATATGCTGAATTTCCAGAGAACACAGCTGTTTAAACCTCTACAGAGAGTTTCACACACTTCTAAAGCACACAAGCTTCTCTTCTTCCATGGGATGAATTTGTCTCTGTCATTAGGACATGTTAGAAGTGTTATTTTTTTCAGCCAAATGTCAAGTCATTCCACCAGTTCAGGAAGGCTTCAGATTTTTTTTCAGGAAAATATGGCTTATCCATGTTAAAGTGTTGCCATCTCCTCTTAGCAAACCATGCAGCAAGCTGTGGAATTTTGATGAAGCAGTTATTGAAAAAAACTAAGAAAATAGGCTTTTTCTTTCCTCAGTGTAAAATCACAGAATGTTATAGATTGGAAGTGACCTCTGAAGATCATTGACTCCAGCCCCCCTGCCAGAACAGAACCACCTAGGGCAGACTACACAGGAATACGTTCAGGTGGGTTTGGAATGTCTTCAGTTAAGGAGACTCCACAGCCTCTCTGGGCAGCCTGCTCCAGGGTTCTGTCACCGTCATAGTGAAAAAATTTTCCTTTATCTTCACTTGGAACCTCCTCTTCTCCAGCTTGCACCTATTGCCCTCTTGCCCCTTGTCCTGTCATTGGATGTCACTGAGAAGGGTCTGGCTCTGTCCTCCTGACACTTGCTCTTCACATCTTTATAAACATGAATGAGGTTACCTCTCAGTCTCCCACTCTACAAGCTAAAGAAACCCAGCCCACTCAGCCCTTCCTCACGAGAGAGAAGCTCCACTCTCTTCAGCATCTTTGTGGTTCTGCAGGGGACTCTGTCAAGCCATTTGTGCAGAACTATAGCTAGCTGTGCTTATAACACTGCTCTGTGCTGGGAAGCGTTGAGCAGTCTTAGATAGGGACACAGCTCCCATCCTTTACCTCTTACATGTCATGAGTACTCTGAAATATTTTCCTCTGCGCATAAGAAAGTTAGGTAAAAAAAACCTGTGTGAGTTAACACAAGCAGAGTCTCCTACAAATGGATAAGTTTGAGAACTCCCACAAAATAATTCTGTACATAGTATACCTGTGAGTGTCTTGGAGGATGAAGCTGTGCACTGCAAAGCAATTGCATCAGTGAGTATACAGCTAACAAATCTATAAAGTGTATGGGTGAGAGGCAGAAAATATGTGGTAATCTTGGCATCAGAGGTTTTGGTAGCAACTTGCGATAACTACGTTGCTCACAAATGAAATCTATATATGTTGATGGATAGGTGCAGAAGGTGATAGGGACTGGTACATATGTGGGTATTCATCTGCTTGAAAATAAGATGGAGTAAAGATAAAATGCAGTTAAATTTCAAAGCACTTCAATCTGAGAAATATCACTGTTCTGTAACTATTCTACGTGAACATAGAAATGTTCACATACCTCGTTCAGTTCATTACCTATGAATACGGAATTTCTGAAGATGGCAAGTAATTGCCAAAAGGGTATTTCCCTTTTTAGGCTTTCAGTATTTTTTTTTTTTTAAAAAAAAGAAAGACTGGCAGTGAAATTGTGTATGTGATGAGAGAAATAATGAAATTTTCATGGAGCTTTATCCTTTATTTAAGCTGTAAAGGTAGAACTTTACTTACCTGTGCATGGTTTCAGCATGCTGTGAGCACCTAACAGACATATGAAGTGAGAAATTGTTGAAAGTGTTGCTACTACATTGCCCTTTGAAAGACAGTCTATAATCCAGTTTGTCAAATGAATTTTCTTGATTGCCTTGCAGCATATGCAAAGTACTTTAAAATGTCATAATTACCTCTCTAAAGAATTAGGGGGGATGAGATGGATGCAAAAGAAAATGGGCAAAAATTCAGCTTTCTATTCGTGTGTAAGTAGAAAAGAAATAGTATTGCATAAAGACAGCACAAAAGATGGAATAGAATTGTTATGATGAGAGCAATCAAGTCCTTCAGAATGCTGGATTGTGGTTGTATCACTGGGGGGGGTGGGAGGGGAAGGGTGAGGGACACACCCATAGACTGCTGTGTATGGAACGTGTATTTGTTTCTATTCAGCATGCTAAACTTAAACTGTCAAATGCACTTGTTTTTCACTTAGGTATAAGAGTTGTCAGTTTTGCAGCACTTTTAAGCATGAGGTACTTGCTGAGATGGATTGTGTCCCTCTGCCTCTAAGTGCACTGTTCAACACTGATATCAAGATAAAAACATATTTTATTACAGTGAATATCACAGCAGTAGAAGTTGATTTTAGCATGCATGTAAACAAAGGCCATCTCTGGCTTTCTGCAGAATACATGGCTTGCACAGACCTGGTTACCTACACCAAAGCAGGGAGAACTGTTTTTCCTATGTATTGTTGTACTTGGGTTACACATAGCTCAGACTATTGTTTTTCTATGCTAACTTTTATTCTTCTTGCCAAAAGCATGCTTACAATATTTGTCAGGAATCTGTGGAGGGCAAAGATATAAATTCTCAGCAAACAGACAGGGTTTCACGGAGAAGTGAGAAAACACTTTGCAAGATTCATGGTATGAATTAAGCTGATGGTTGATTAGCTTTTGCAGCTATTTTTTCAACCACTCATGATAGGCCAATGTGTGGTACAATAAATCTAGAGATCTTAGAGGTTGATATTCCTGTATCTTAGTCTCTCGGTTTCTAAAATGTCAACAGTGCTTATAAATCAGCAGATTCTGCTTGGTATTCCGGGCAGCCAGGCTGGAGGGAGCACCATGATTGTTGCGTTCTGGCTGAAACCCCCAAGAACTGTCTGGAGAAAAAACTCCTAACGTGGGAAAAGACCTTCTCGGTCTGTTGCCAGGAGGTGTCACTACAGCTCAGGAGTAACTGTTTTGTCCCTTGAGACACATGTTAATAGTTTCAGGGTCTCATATAAGTCTTGGAATCTTCATGTGCAAAAGTGCACAGCCTTTTATTGTACGTCTCAAGAAGAAACACTGAAATTGTACTGTCTACTAATTAATATATGGACAAATAAAGAGATGATGCTAATGTGTGCTAAATGTGTTCTCTCTCAAAAATGCCCTTACTAGACTGATACTGAAATATGCACACAACACAGTATTTGTACATCCTTCCTTTGGGGAATTGGTGCTTACACAGAGCTGTCTGATACTGTCGTTTGTACTCCCTTGGTCCTGTTCATCTCTCAGGTTTGTAGCAGAATCTCTGCAACCACTGATCAAATGTATTATGCTAAAATTAGCATGACAAGATATCTGTTGAAAACCATGAGGGTGAAAGTGTTGGTTTGAAGGAGATGGAGCCATGAGTACATTTGGGAATTACATCCTTAAATGCTACTGATACCACTCTTTTGAAACATTTAAAATAATTTATTTTAATGCATGAGAAGCTTTTTATTCTCAATCAGCTTTTCACAGCATATTATATGTATTTTATACAGCTTGCTAATGAGCTGAAGACTTGTTAATTATATGTGTGTGGAACAGCATAGCTGCTGAATTATGCACATTATTTTTCTTTATAATGAAGCCTTCTTCTTAACTGTATCTGTCCTAGTTGAAAATGTAGACCTCAAGTTGCTATTCCTATCTCATCTGCTGTCACTTCATTATCATCAGTCTTAGGGTTCTGGTAGCATGGAGAGTTGGACTGAAAAATAAAAGAGTCAGATTGGCAAAAAAAAACCCAAAAACAAAAAAACCCAAACTATTTAAAAGTAGCTTCCTGTGTCACATAAAACACATTTTATATCCCCTTGATATAAAAGGGAAACAAAAGTTGAATAAAGCATGCAAAATCTGTAATGGTTCGATTCAATTTCTTTCTTAGGCTGTCTGTTCTGTAATTCATTACTGGTTTTGTATTTAATGTTGTTCCCTAGATGTGTAAAAGCAAACAAAAAATGCAGCAAACCCCTCCAACTTTCAAACCTGAATCTATATGAGTTATTTGCAACAAAATATTGTAGCAGATCAGTATTGTGAGAATTGGAGTCTAAGCAGAGATAAGTGCATTATTTCCTGAATTTATTAACCTTACAAAGAGTATAAAATGTATGGTAAAGCTGATCAGCTGTTTCTTACCTTGGATAATTCCAGGAAGCTACAAACATTTGCAGTGCTGGTGATACCAGTTACTGAACAGCATGCTTTTATGTAAACTTGGCATCTAGTATAGAATTTAAATCATTGCGTGGATATAAGATTTTCAAAATCCCTATGTCTTTTACCATGAATTATTCATATTAATGAATACTGATACCTAGCTCAGTACATGCTGAATGGGGATGATGTTTAATTTACATGTGTTGGAGGTCATTCTCATAGATCTAGGGGAAACATGGATGATGAAAATGAGCTTTTATTGAGAGCTCTAACCTTCACTCACACTTACATTGTGAGATTGCTGCTAAAGCCTGGACATTTAGTGCTCTTTTGTGCATGTCTGTGATCAGAACTGTGGAAGTGAAACTTTTAAGCCTCTGTTTCTGAAAGACATGCAAAAACAGTGAAAACCTGTATGGAAAACTTGCAAACTTATGTCAGTGGGATATTAGGCATCCATGTCACTTCTTAATCTTCCCTTGGTACTTTCAAGTTTCATCCTGACATTTAAAGTGGTGGTTTTGATTCAGGAGCCTTAAGTGGATGGAGATCAGCTTATGTTAACAGTTCTGTCCAGTCAGTATCACCCTACCTGTGTCAGAAGCTTCTCATGTTCTGGAACTTGCTGCTTGTGTATGTGTCCCTTTAAAGGTCCTGTGTTCTGTCCTCTCCCGAAGCTGTGGGCTATGGGTTCTGCCTTAGGCTGATTAAACACTCCTACGTTTGTGCAGGTGCTATGGGAAAGCAGAGGCAGTGTAAGCAACGGTTTCTAACAGGCTGAAAATACAATATTAATTTCATTGTGACTGAAGGACTGGTAGGATGAATCTCTTTTTTTTGGTGGCAAGCATTGACTCTTTAAAAAAATCCAAACCATCCAAATAAAAAAACAAAAAAAAACCCAAAACACTCAAATATGCAAAACAACAAAAAAACCTCAAACAAATGCCCAAAATAACAAAACCCCCAACCAACCAAAAAAAAGCCCTAACCCCCAAAACACCCCAACAAAAAAACTCTTAGTCCAGAGTTTAGAAAAAGTTGAGTTTTTTTCCTGGAAAAAAAATAGAGGTGAAAGATTTGTGAAAGTGGAAATGGGGAGTGGAAAGTCATTTAGCTGAATATCTCTGAAATTGGGAGGGAAAGTAAGAAAAGCAGAACTTTAGCAGTAATATTATACATGTAGTAGAAGGAACTACAGTTTTATTTGGTACCTTGTCAGTTTAGATGTGGGAGTTGTATATGGCTGAAATAAGCAAAAAAAGTCATTGAACCGTCTTGATCACAGGCCCTAACTACATAAATCAGTATTGCCTTCAATAAATGAAGTATTTTTAATACTGTCACTTGAAAACCCAGAATTTGTGCGTTCACACGTGGAGCTGCATTAGTGAACTTCAGACTCAGTGTTCTACATATTTATCTAGGTATTAGGCATTTTAAATTATTCCTAAGCAACTTAAAAGAAAAAAAAGAAGAAGCAGTGGGGGAGGGGTAGGGAAGCTGCAGCATCTCAGAGCATCTTGGACATGTATGTGCAGGAAGAGGAACAGGACCAAAAGAGGGAAAATACGAAATAGCTTAAAGGATTCTTCAGTCTTTATTGTTGTTTTTACAGAGAGCGTTCAAGAGATCTCATTTATGGCACTAACATCAACTCATTTCAAATAAGCCATGAAATGACTATTAGACAGATTATCAGCCTTAAAGGATTATATGCATCTTTCATCTTAGGTGCTGCTGCAATATAAACACAATAACAATAATCAGCTTAGTTAAGTTCAAGCAGGTGGTCTAAAGGGAAAAGTGCATTTCTCTTCATCTTCAGCAGTGGAACATGTGATTATGTAGACATTAACTAAGGAAAATGCTCAGAGGCATTCCAAAGTTTTATGTGCTGGAAAACTGGGATTTGTCTTGTTTTGTTTTGTTTTTTTTCTGGGTATACCTTTAAACTACTGATTTCGTGACATGGACATTAAGAACTTTAATTTTCCTAGCTGCTTTGTAAAGAAGAATGGTGTGTCATGGCAAGATGATGAGTGGATTTCTCTTCCTAGCTAGTTGATGCAGTCATTCAAACTTTGTTAGTGAAAACATTTTTTTTCCCTTTCCCATACACAGTGTTGATTTTCTGCCTTTGAAACATAGTAGCTTTGCAAGTAAGAAGACTCTGTGATCATTTCCTTCTGTGGCAGCAGTAGAACTGAGCTAATGGCTCTTTGTGGCTTCTTCATATTCTCCCTTGGGTAGGCTGACTATGACAGAACCAATGAGGTGCTGAGGGTTAATCACGCATGTAACATCTTCACAGTTAAAACTTAGGGTTAGGTCCAATATAACTTTTAGCCAGTGTATGCTTCCCAGTAACTTGGGATTTGTCCTTCTACCACAGAAACATTCTGATTTTCTCAAGTTGATAAATGTGTAAATTAGTTTGTTTCTTTGAAATAAATTACTTGCTTTATTGCCTATTTTTAGTAGTAAATGTGTATGCCAAGTTCTTAAAGGGGTGCTGGTACTACATAAAATACTTTTCTACCTGGAGATAATGGTAAAACCAAAAAAGCAAAGTGGAGCTGTACAATTACTTGTGGAGATTCAGGGATTTAATGGGTTATTTTTAAGTATTGCACTACAGGGCTTAATTAAATGCTTGCCAAGCCTTGTAGATTAATGTCATTTGTTCATAAACAGTTTGGAGTACAATTTATTGTACTGTCTTGGAGAAAATTCATGTGACCAAGAAAGTGTCTGAGGTAAGCAATCATTTCTGTTGTTATTTAAAAATATTTTTCTTTCTGCGGAATTCCTTTGGGTGTTTTCTGTGACTGGTATTAAACCATTATGGCTTTAATTTTGTCAAAAGGTATTATTATTAAGAACATTTATGGCAAAATGATATAATATATGGCTACAGGAGTAAACATGTGAAAGAGGCACAGTTTTAAGACCTTGAAATAAAGCCATAGGAACTGTGCTTAACTGGAGATCTTTTTAAAGCCTCCTTTTGGTAATTTTTTGTTTGTTTGTTTGTTGTTTTTTTTAAAAATATTGGTTTAAACCTAGCTTATAAAATTACTTATAGATCTGAAAAAGTAACAGGCACAATATGCTGTAGTAGTAAACTCTGCTGCAATTGACCAGATCAGTGTTCTGGGGCAGGGAAGGGAAGAAGCAACTGGAAGAAGAGGGCAGCCTAGAGGCAGCCAGGAGACGGTCTTTCCTGCGTGTGGCTAGAATTTTCATTTTTAACCTGTGCATGGAGAGGAAAGCTTGAGCAACTTGCAATTGTTGAATGCTGGCTTTTCCTAATTTACATCCAGACAATTTGTTTTTACATTATGTGGCTTTGTTTAGGTCAACAGCTAAAAGACTCTTCAGGTCTGAATTTTTAACTCCCCACAGAGTTTCAAAGTAGGAACACAGGAAGAATGAATGTTATAATTTAATTTATAAATAAGTCCCTTCATATGCTCAAATTCTCTATATATGGCAACAAGATTATTTTCTACAATATTCTGAGCTAATTGATTTATTTCATCTGGCTGAGATGAAAGTACATTTAAGGCAGTGCATTTCCAGACATTTTTGCCATGACTTTCTTTTATTCTTCTTTATGGATTGCCCAGATAGAGTTGTCAACGTGATGCTATATTGCAGAGAGCACCATTATTTAAGAAATGCAGTGGAGGGAAAAAAAAACACCACCTTAACTTTTTTTCCTTCTGCTCTGCCACAAATAAATTGCAAGTGGAATAAGCAAGAGGCTAATTCCACGGGAACTGTGGTTGGAGGAGGGCACTTCATCCTTTTGTCTTATGTAAATCCAATTTGATTTTTTGGAAGTGAAGTGCTATTTACCCACACAAAAGCCTGTTCTACCTTTCCTCATTGCAATAGGTTTTGCTTATAATAATGCGCAGCATACTGTATATTCTGCCAGAGCCTGACCTGCTGGGAATAGAGTGGAAGCATACATTAGTGAGACAATGTAAAGATTTCACACTTCTGCTGCCTCTGTAGTGCTCATGTTTGAGATAAATGACAGACTCTAAGACACCAATTCTCCCCTTCATTTGCACTTTCTCTAGGCACCAAAGAAAGGATTTGAAAGCCTAAACATAGCCAGCTAATGCCATTTTAGATGCTTTGGGTACCTGAGGCATCTGTCAGGGCTAGCAGGTGTGACAGATGACTTAATGCCTTCTTTAGCAGCAGTTGAAAGCCGTGGTGGGATGCCCTCAGGCATCTAGAAAAGCACTAGATGTCTATGTTTATAGGTACTTGCACTGTTCCTTAACATTTTGTTGTAAAATGAAATAAATCAGGTAAAGATGGTTTAAATAATTGTGTGGGTATATTTCTGTGTGTTTTAAGAAATCACCCGGGGTAATTTGGTAGTGGAAATTAGTTTAAAAAATGTGATTTGAACTAAATTTTCTTTTGTATCAGTTTAAATCACTTGTAGTAGATCCTCTATGCAAACTTACAGCTGTGTTACAAGTGAGGTAGGGGCTTTGGTTTTTAAATGATCAGTTACCAAGCTCTAGATGATCACTCAAACTTGATGTGTCGAATTCACATCACTGGATATGGGGAAATTTCTAGCAGATTGAGGACAAATGACTGTTTTCATCAAACTGATACCGTTGTAGAGCACACCGTGGTCAGGCCAAGCCTTCGACCAGGGGTACACATGGCACTGAAGCTGTATCACCAACAGTGGTCTTGCTTTGCTGTTTGAATGCCTTCGTTCACCCAGACTGGTTGGTACCTCTGTGTTGCTGGGGTCCTTCAGCTTGTATCACAGACAGACACAGACTGGGAGAACTGAGATTCAGCTTCTGTCTTGTAGTAGATAAGTGAAGAACAGGTCTGCCATCTCAAAGTCGGTGTCTTGGACATTCTGTTAGTTTAGAAATAACAGCAGAATTTCACATTTTGAGGCTTCCAGTAGCCAAGTGATGTAGATATTTAAATAGATTCAGTAAATTCTAAATAACAGTGTTCTAGAAGTGGTATTTAGCCAATGAGCTCTATGATCAAAAGGAAATTTTGAGTATTCCAGTATTATTTTTTGTATTTACATTTCTCCATAGCCAAAGCACAACAAACATTAATCCCTTTGAAATAAACTCCTGGTGTCAGAGGTATTGTTTGGAATCAGCTGAAGGGTGTATTACTTTAACTACCTGAATGGTACAGTAATCTTTAATGAATTCATTACCTGGGGCATCTCATTGCTATTATGAAATGGTAATTTCAATAAATAAATTAAATCCTCAAGGAGTTGCTCTTTGGTTTACAGGGGATTTTAACAGAAGTTTGGCATCACTGGTAGTTAGAAAATAAAATTGTATTTACATGCTGCATTCTGGGTAGTATGTGACATGGTCATAGCTATGAGAATTGTCAAAACTTCAAAGTATTTATGCAACTACAGTCAGTCGTCCAAGGCTTATACATGTCACCCATAATTTATTCTAAGCAAAGCAGAAAATAATTTATGCTTAAAAAACAGCTAGGGCCATTGTGCAGTACAAGCCTTTTTTTAAGTTAAAAAAGAAATTATATAAATCTATTTTTAATAGTGCTTGATGCTTTCTAGTACAGAATATCTAGGTAACAGTACAGAATATCTAGGTAACCAGTACAGACTATCTAGGTAACTAGTACATCATTACAAAGTGCAGGAAGAGCAGGCTTCTTATTTATTTTTTCTTTTTTGTTTATTTTTTGGCCTACTACGCAATCACAGTTAGTACAAGGTGTTTTTAAAATATGGAATTGTATATATTCATAGATTTTAACATCTGCTCTTTTCCAATTGTATTCTTACCAGCTATTCTTAAATATTTCAGATCACACCCAAGGGCTGATTAAAATTTTAGTAAAAAAAAAAATATTTTTTTTGAGGGCACACAAGATGTTACCTCTAAAGAAATATTAGTGAATTACTTCTAGAAATATTAGTGAATTACTTCTTTCTCTTGACTGTAATGATTTTATAATTATACCTTGTCATAAAGGAGATGTACACAGGTTCCTTGTTTTTAATTTTTTTTTTTTTCCCTGAGTGAAATCTAATCTTGCCGTGGGATGTGGACAGATTGGGAAAATCATTGTAAGCATCACTTATGACAATTTCTGTTCAAAAGTTAGTTTTGCTTTTTATCTTTATTTTGGGGAGAGCAAACAAAAATCCATACAGGTCCAACCATGTTTTGATTATTCTCTGTATAGTGATAATCTGAAAAACAGTCACACAGAGTGCTTTTGTAGTGATGATGACTGAAAAACTGACATGGGCGAATAATCCTGTATTACAAGATTTCCCAACTGAGAAGCAGCCAAGAATGTACGCACTTGTTACACATCTCTTTGCTTATGGAGTAATAACCTGCTAGATATGACTTTGTCTGCTAGAATCACTGGGATCTTTTACAGATCATCAGTCTTTGGCAGAGTATGATCTGTTTCCTAGAGCTGTTCAGAATATTTCTTAGAATAGGTTACTGTCCTGGGTTAACACAGCCCACTCTCACAAGCCCCTCTCTCCCCACACAGATGAGAGAGGGAAAGTAAAACACACACACACAAAAATAATCTCTGGGATGAGGTAAGGAGTTTTACTGGAAGTGGTACAATGCACAGTCACCTTTGCCTATTTGCAGGAAAGTGCAGCGAATTGCAGAAACAGCATCAAAAGCCAGAGACCTCCCCCCAAAAGCCAGCCCAGCAGAAAAGACCAAACCCCCAAAACCCAGAAACTGGAATCAGCAACTGGAGCAGAAAGCCTCTTCTGTTACAATCTGAACTTCGATCCCCATGATACTTTGCTGCAGCCAGCGCTCTCATTTTGGAGCTGCTGTGGTGGCCACATGGCATTGAATAGTGGCAGAAGGTTCAACTCAACCTCTGACAGTTAGTTGCACCTGAATATAAAACTGCAGACAAAGCTTTTGGTTTCTTACATGTCGTGTTGTTTCTCACGTTTTGGCTTTTATTTTAGGACTGAGTTACCTGTAGAGGATTTTGTGGTGGGCAAGGGAGGCTGTGGAAGGGTATCCATACTGTGTGGAACTGGCTGGTCTGTTACAAGCTGTGTGCAATCCTGTGAATTCAGCTGTTTCTCGTCCTGCTTTTGTACTCTAATGCTCCAGCATTTCCAAACATGACTTATAAAATGCAGAGTAGCCTGAAATACTGTGATTCTTACACATGTGAAAAATCCAGGGTACAATTTTTTACATTTCATCTAATAGCAAACAGAGATGTCTAAAAATGTGCTAATCCAAAATAACTAAAGCAGAACAAAGTGTATTCCTTAACTCTTGCCAGTAAACAGCTGACTGAAGTATAAGGATTTATATATTTCCCTTAAATTTACTTAAGCTCAGCTAGACAGCTGATAATCTCGCTACTTATTTATTTATTAAATCATCTAACCCTCTCTGAGTCATTCTAAGCTCTTGGCTGCAAGTTCCTCCTGTTGAAAACACTCCAAGCTAGTTGTGCACTGTGCAAAAGTACTGTCTTCCCTCAGATTTGCAGTTTTGTCATCCAGTTCTGTTGTATCTCTTATTTACTGTGAGAAATGTCTGATTTAGCCTTTCTGTACAACTTACTGTTCTGCATGGCTTTATTATATCAGAACTTGTGTGTTCATATTTTCAGGAATCTAGTTACTCCTACTCTTTCAAGTGTTCTTCAAGCAATGCCTATAATCATTTTCATTGCCTCCTCAATGTTTTCTACTGCTGACATGTTACTGCACTTTTGTATATTCAGTGATTATTTTATTCCTCTGCATAGTAATACTTTTCCCCTGCATGTTTGCAGCTCATATATGAAGCTAACATGTAAGCAGGACTATGCCGGAGATAGCTGTAACAAATGGCATTGAACCTCTATTCAAAAAGTGGTTTTGAAAAAGGTCTGTAGCAAGCCCTGCTGCCTTTTGGATTTTCCTTGCTTTCTCTTCCTTCTGACTTCAGCCAGGACCCAAAAAACCTCCAGTGCAGGAGTAGGGAAATGATTCTTGGTTCCTGACTCTTAGACCCTGAAAGTGTCACTGGCAAATCCACTCCAGTGCAGTATGGCAGCTGCAACTAGACTGGTGCACTTCCTAGGAGCTGCCAAGAGAAATTTTCCTGCTCTGGCTTCTTTGCTTCTTCCTGCTCATGAACCCATTGTGAGATACCTCAAGGACTTACAAATATGGAATGCTGGGAATTAAAAAAAATATATATATTTCCTCTTATTTCTGTCTCTGAACTAGCTTAAGTGTGAAGGTCATGCCAGAGGAGGGCTGAATAACCTTATTGATAACAGTTTGTTGTTAAAGCTTGCTTGTATTGTCCAGCTGCACCCAAACAGCAGCTCTGTTGCTCCTTCTGGAGTGCCTTGCGTTGTGTTTGAGCTTATTAATTTGCTATACTAATTCATGGTACAATTGCTATGTCTTTTACAGAGACAAGGCAATTCATTATGTCACTCTGCCTTCATCTCTTTTTGCCTTGGTAACCACACTGTGGGGTACTTAGGAAGGGAAAGAGCTAGTAGCACATTTGCTGAGGGTCTGGATAGTAAACCAGAGAACAGGTTAGACTTGATGAAAGCCAGGCAGATCTGTGGCTGCAGAAAGTCTTTGAGAGTTTAAGCAGTCAAATCAGTTTTACATGAACCTTAAGACCCACATTTCACTAGAAGTGTTTTTTGTTGCTGTTTTGTGTGAAGAAAGTTCACTGTAATTATAAAAAAAGGCCACTGTAGCACTTATATACTGATATATGTCAAATTAATCCTTTAAACTGGTTGAGAGCTATTAAAATTGTTCTCCACTTGCCAAATCAGATATTTCTTTCAGGCAGGAAAACCATAAAGGGCTGAAATTTATAGAATGTAATTAGCTATGGCTAGCAGTGCTGTTCGTTTTTATTCAGCAAGCTCTGATTCATTTACCCCACACCTGATGATGAAGGAACTTATAAGGAACTCACATATTTCACTAAGTGTTTGAGAGGTTTGGAACATTTAAAAAGGAGGCTATCTAAGAGAAGAAAGAAATTCCTGAGGATTTTTACAAATACATGGATATGGGCATCCTACACAATCCATCCTGTAGTGTTCTGATGTTTAACTATAGGATTAATAACTTAGCAAACTTACCAAGAAACATGAGTTTGTAAGAAATTATTCTTATGGCATGATGCTGCCATTTCTACAATTGATTTTTAAGACACTATCCATTATTCCTACTGAAAATGTAAAATCTTTAACTGTTAGATCTTCATATTTTGACTGTTGTTCAATAGTTTCTTAATATAAAGTGTATGTGTAAGTATATACAAACAAGAAAACTCACCTCTGTGCCTGGTAAGATCATGGAGCAGATCTTCCTGGAGGCACTACTGAGACAGGAGAATAGTGAAGAGGTGATTAGGTCCAATCAGCATGGCTTCACCAAGGGCAGATCATGCCTGACAAACCTGGTGGCCTTCTATGAATAGGTCACAACATTAATAGATGAGGGGTGAGTAACTGATGCCATTTATGTGGACCTAAGCAAAGCCTTTAACACTGTTCCACACCACATGCTGATCTCCAAGCTGGTGAGACATGGGTTTGATGGGTCGACCACCAGATGGATAAAGAACTGGCTTGATGGCTGCACCCAAAAAGTGGCTGTCAATGGCTCCATGTCCAAGTGGAGCTGGACAGGCTGGAGAGGTGGGCACAAGCCAACCCCATGAGGTTCAACAAGGCTAAGTGCAAGGTCCTGCATCTGGGTCGAGGTAATCCCAGGCACAAATAGAGGCTGGTCAGTGACTGTCTGGAGAGCAGCCCTGAGGAGAGAGACTTGGGGGTGCTGGTGGATGAGAAGCTCAACATGAACTGGCAGTGTGCACTTGCAGCCCAGAAAGCCAACCAGAGGCTGGGCTGCATCAGGAGAAGTGTGGCCAGCAGGCCGAGGGAGGTGATTCTCCCTCTCTACTTTGCCCTGGTGAGACCCTACCTGGAGTACTGCATCCAGTTCTGGAGCCCTTATTACAAGAGGGATGTGGACATGCTGGAGCATGTCCAGAGAAGGGCCACGAGGATGCTCAGAGGGCTGCAGCACTTCTCCTATGAGGACAGAAAAGAGTTGGAGCTGTGCACTCTGGAGAAGAGGAGGCTTTGAGGTGACCTTATTGTGGCCTTCCAGTGTCTGAAGGGAGTCTACAAGAAAGCTGGGAAGGGACTTTTTAGTCTATCAGGTAGTGAGAGGACTAGGGGGAATGGAGTAAAGCTGGAGGTGGAGAGATTCAGATTGCATGTGAGGAGGAAGTTCTTTACCATGAGAGTGGTGAGGCCCTGGGATGGGTTGCCCAGGGAGGTAGTTGGGGCCACATCCCTGGAGGTGTTTGCAGCCAGGCTGGATGAGGCTGTGTGCAGCATGATCTAGGGTAGGGTGTCCTTGGGCATGGCAGGGGGGTTGGAACTAGATGATCCTTGTGGTCTCTTCCAACCCTGACTGATTCTATGATTCTATGAAACTCTGAATCACAATTGTGAATAGTATGCAAGCAGGTTTCTTTTGAGGTTTTCCTCACAGCATTTGTTGAAGTAGGGGACCATTCAAGAGTGTTTTCAGCCTTTGAGCATGGATCTTCCATTTTGTGAGTAATTCTGTCTGAACTGTGTTTCATCTTTTGTGTGTGTACACAGTATCAGACTCATGAAGAAAAGGACTAAGGTCTTATTTTAAGTACAGAATAAATTCATACTTCTTTTCTGCATGACAGGAATGGTGGAGGGGGGTGGAAAGAGCCATATTTGGAGCAGGGAAATAAATATTCTAATTTCACTTAACATACAGAACTGACCTTTCTTGTGTCTGCTCGGATCACTGCAGAAATGGCTTACGTGGTCTACAGGTGCTCTGTAACACATCCACTCTGTTAACCAAGGGTGAAACTCCATTGATCAATAGGCAATACCATGCACGGCTTAGAAATGTAACAATTCTTGCATGTGCAAGTCTTGCACATGTTTGTTTGTTTGTGGGTTTTTTTGTTTGCTTGGATTTTTTTAAATTCAGACTGCCATAGTACTTATTTTTTCTGCTAAAGAACTAATACAAATGGTTTAGATGGAAATTGTAGTCATACACTTTGCACACAGTTAGGAGGTGCCTTTCAACATTTCCTCTGTTGCTGAAAGCAAGTGTGCAGTATAGCACAGTTGTCTGCTTAGAGATTACATTTGGTACAAGGTAGTAAGGAAGCACATTCATAGAGGAAGGGAGCTGAATACGAAGAGGTTACAGGTGTATTATAAGGCCAATGGTTATCTGGGCAAAGCACTGCATAGCATCTAGACTACAGCACACTTCACATCCTCCTTCAGGAGGGAATTATACAGTGAACATTTAGGTAATTCCCGAAGAGACAGTTCAGAGTCATTATTGACGTAAGCAGATACTATCTCACTGACACGTCCATTGTGATCTGTAGTTGTGGCTTGGTATTAACTCTGAAAGGAGCTAACAAATCCAGATGAGCAGAGAGCAGGATTGCACATGAAATTGATTTTTGACAAGTGAAAAAACTGCTCATACTGGAAGAACTTCATGTACACATTGCTTCTTTCTCTTCAGCCTCACGTACAGCAATGCTCCACCATCAGCTTGCTTTCAGGTGATAAATCATTTTGAGGTCTCATCTACTTGCTGACTTCTGGTGTATGTGGAATAAGGTAGCAGAATCTATCCCTGGTAAACCTAATTATATCTCTCTGTGACTGTGAGAAATCATCTCTTTGTCTCAGAAAAGATTGCCTGTATCTAAGATAGCCCTGTGAAGCAGGGGAAGAAACAAGCTTGCATGCAGAAGTATAATGCTGCCATTTTAAGGAATGTGCCATTCTGTATAAGAAGGAAGAAGAGAGGCATGGGCAGGCTTCATTGTTTGTATCTCATCCTTGTTCTCACAGTAGCTTGGAAACAGATGTTGTCAGAAATCTACGACCAAATCTGTCCTGTTGTGAGGAAATGTTCAGTAAATGTGAATTTCAGGAAGTTTTAGGTCTTCATTGAAAAAACACTTCACATGCCATAAATCACTTTGTATTTGCTAAAGAAATTCTGTGCTATAGAACAGAGCTGAGATCTTTCCTTTAAGGAGAATGTCAAAACGGACTTCAATTGGGTCATTTTTCACACTGAATTTCTGAGATGATAGAAAGGGAGAAAAATAGTTTCTAGGCAGGAAAAAAAAAGGCACCCTATACCCGAAGACAATATGAATTTGGAGATGATGGTGATCTAGTCTTAGTGTGTTCTCTGATGCATTTTGTTATGTGTTTTCTAGAGATTTGGGCCCCCTCTTTTTAATTTATATTTGGCACTGGTGGTGGACTGTATTGCGTGTAGCATCAGGAAATTGAGACCTGTGTATTTTTTCTTGATTGAAATTAAAGTTGCAGAGATTAAATCATAGTATCTTAAATTATTAAAATGGCAATTCTTCTTCCTTATCATTTGTCCTCATGTTATTGGTCATCACCTGCATGATCTTTAGTCTGCTATTGTGGAAGCAAATTGTTACATTCAAGGGACAAAACGAACCAGTTAATATTGTCAAAACATTTGTCAATTTTTCACATTAGGTGCAAATTAGAAGAAATATTTTACTAAGCAGAGCTGCTAATAGGAGCGATATTAATAATGAAAGATAATTTAACAGCGTGACTGCACAAGCAGAACAAGCCTTTGAAAGGTCCGAACTTATGACTGTGACTGAATAAACCCATTAATTCCTTACACATTTCCATTCTCATTCCATGCAATGAAAATGAAAGTATGCGACTTTTTATTACCGGAAAGGATGAGGTGCTGTATTCAAAATATCATGGTACATAGGTGGTTGCTTGTAAAAATCAAGCAGACTGAGAACACCATCATCGCAGATCAGGATAGTCTGTGATGGGTGTTTTGTTTACAGAACTCCCCTTGCTGATCATGTTTCAGGCACATCATGCTGAAAACATTTAACAAATAGGAGTAAATAATTAAAAGTGAAGAAAAACATAGCGTCTTGCAGATTTCCGATGTGCCACAGGGAAATAGAAATAAAGCTACTGAAGCCTTACAGCTTTTGTTCTATTGGTGATCAAACTGCTCCTGCATGAATGTAAATGTACTGGAAGAATAGCTCCAATATATAAATACATACTTTAGAGGTGCTGCTTGATACATTGATTTGTCACTTCAAGACAGTCTTTGTAGAGAAGTTCTGTCATTAGACAGTCACCAGAAAGGATGGATCTTGCTTAAACCCGAAAGAGCTGATGAATTGCTGGGGCTGGATTTGCAATGAAAGAAAAGGGGTAGATAAAGGGACCTGTAACTGGTTCCCTAATCCTTCATGGTTCACTTCTGACCTGCTTTAACTGAACCAAGGTCCTAAATGAATCTGCATAACTGAGGTCTCTGATGCTATTCTTTCAGAGTGCAACAAGGGGAAAATGTCTAGGACAGCTCTTCCTTAGTGCTTCTCATAGCAGTTTTACAAATGAATGTGCTCCCCTTCTACACCACTACTGAAGTATTTGATTGAATTTGCTTGAATGCTTAGTAGCCATGAATACATTTGATATGATGGGGAAATATAGGGAAAGAAAACATAGAGCAAGGGGGATTATTTTAAGGGAAAAATAAGATATAGAGCAGCAAAGGAAACATAAGGAAATATATTAAAACTTTACAGCTGAGGAAGAGAAGATGAGGTAGTAATGGAAGGAGACAGACTTTTTAAAGAGATGTAAGAATTCTTCACTGAAACTTGTATAGTGAAGGAAGACAGGAAAAAAGAAATTTAAAGAGCATGGTCATTGCAGTTTCTTAAAGAATAACTTCTCAACTTCTTCCTTTAAAGCTTCCTTTGTCAAGGAAATTAGAGAATACATCACAAAGACTTGCTGTGAAAGTGACTGACAGCAATCAGGAAGTTCAGAGTTAGTACTATCGCTATCTCTAACTATTGTACTGCTTTGTTACTGGGGTGGCTTGCACTTGTCCTAATCTTTAATCCAAGGTGTATTGTGCTTCCTATCAAATAGGACACGGAACCCAAATTGGTACCCCAATTACTTCTTATCATGCCTTGGCTAGGCTTGGCTTCCGGTGCTTTTAAACTGAGAATTTCTAAAATCCTGAAATTAAACCTCCAGTTATTAGATGTGTTCCTTCAGCCCTTGCATAGAGAGTGACTCCTTTTCATTTGTTGTTTGATAGATGCTTCCCTGCTTATGTGATAGAATGGCCCTGGGTGAATTTAAATAGGCTTTTACCTCCAGGAGAACAGTAAGGTTACGTAGGATGACTCTGAATATGATCCTTTGCCTATTGACATTATTCTTAAACTGTTCTTCCCTGGGCTGTGGCCATGTGTACTAAATAGATGGTAAACGTCACACCTAAGAAAGCACATTGTAAGCAATTGAGCTACAGGGGCTGCTTCCCAGGGAGCTGAGCTGTTTTTGTGTCCAAATTAATTACTCGGTGGAAGGAGGTTGATGGTGTTGCCCTGTCACCAATTTTTTCAGCAATTGGTTTTCAGGTACTTAGCAGTGGAGATAGATAAAATCTAGTTAATTTCTTTAAATAAATAAATAAATAATTCACTACAATTCACTATTCTATTGTATCTGAACCATTCAGGTACTATTCTGATAAAAAAAAATTAGAGCTTTACGCTATTGGGAGAAACAGATGTGAAGATGGAGCTGAAATTACTTCTGAGTCCAAGAGGATTGATTATTCTACAGGTTGTTCCTTCCATGTTTTATGTTTTGTGCTGTAAATATTTATTACTCTCATACTTTATTTGTTATTTCTAAACATAATGAGGTTTCTGTAGCACAAGCTACCTCCCTGCTCTGTCAGCCCAAAAAAAAGACAGTGAGTGCAAGGAAGTGTCAGGAGAAAGCCAGCATGCCTGTGATGTGACACTTTGTCTAATACATTGCCATATTATTCCTGCAGAAGTTTGCTAATTAGTCATTAAACTAAAGTTACCCCTATGATCTTGTCCAAAATGTCACATGAATAACATTCATTCAGAACCAATAGACAGAGATGATGATTTTTTTTTTTTTTCAAGCCATCTGCATAATGTTGCATTATTTACTGTGGCGCCTTTCAATCTTGGCACATAGTACGTGCCCTTTTTAGCAAGTGGCATGAACTAGATTTTAAGTGCTTCTTGGTGACAGACCCCCATGTAGGCAGAGTTGCTATATAGCTATGTATCCTTCAAGTGCTGCTGTGGTTTTACCATCCTCACTAGACTGGGTGCAGGACTTGTATGAGGAAGTGAGTAGGGCAATCAAGACTGGGTCCAAAACTCTACCCTGTTTAGAATAGAAAGAGATGGCATACATTCCATATTGTCTTCTGCTGTAACTTAAAAAATGTTATTAAATGATTGTATACATTACTGTAAAGAAACACTGCTTTGCAGCAAAGGGGACATATGTGACTTGTGACCTAGCTGCAGAGAGACTCAGGCTGTGTAGCAGATCAGTAGCAGATGCATAATGTCTACACTTAATGGAATTTCTCTCTCTTTTAGTGCTATTTTTAACTGAATTAATAGCCAGTTAACTTGCTGCAAGCTACAAAGAGTTGTAGTCAGCCCTAGGGGACAGATATTTGGAGAGTGCCCAGCATAACCTTTAGAGAGATGTTAACTATTCTTAATTATCTGGCTGTTACTTAAAGATGTAAAACTCGCTAGACCACTGAGAACCACTGGGCACTTCTGTCTGACTGGGCATGCAGGGAGCTCTTCTGACCAGCCAGGAGCTCTTCTGGCCAGCCAGGATGGACTCATCACAGGCTTAACACCTCTCTCAGTGTTAACCAACTCCAGTTTCAGGGCTCTAATCAAAGAGCTCTGAACTTCACCAGTTATCTCAACACAGCCTTACGTTTGGCACTCTTTTGTATGCTCTGTTATCTGTGAGAAATTATATATAAAGGTCCCATCTCCCCGTGCAAACTTCAGCTGCTCCCTCAATAGTGCCTTTAGAGTGCTTGGCTGGGTGGCTACATTTTATGGGTTGAGTATGGAATAACTGCTAGCTTCTGTTGTTTTCTGTTTTGTTTTTTTTAAACAAAACCAAAACACACTACCAACAAAATCAAACCCACACAAACCATCCTGCTCAGCTGCCATCAGCTGAGGTGATTTTTATATGTATTTTTGATTTTTGCAAAATTAATGTAGTAAGAACTATAGAACTATCTGAGGAGTGCAGAAAATACCTGTAGTGAGATGAGCTAAGACAGCACATTTTATCAGAAGTTTGTTAGGAGGTAACTTGATTAAGATGTCTAAACTTGTAGGCAGGAAAACAACACACAGGAAGGATAGCGTAAGTCAACGAAAAAGAACAAAACCTTCATGTCTGAAAGAAGACTTTTTTGTGTTTGTTTTTCTTTTTAAGTAGCAGATCTCATTAGCCATTGAAACAAGATATTGACAGATGCAGTGAATTTTGTAGGTTGCAATGGTATTGATTTGGAAGCATACACTTGAGAAACTTCCCAGGTTTTTAAATTGAGTAGGCTACTATCAATACTTTTTAATTCTTAGGAATGACCCTTTCCTCAAACTTGTAACTGAAAACACTGAAAGGATGTTACAATTGAAAAGAAAGTCTTATGCTTAGTTCACTACCTAAGGATTACTTTGTCCTGGCCTTGTAGATCACAATATTTTTAATCAGAAAGCAGCTATTTTGGTTATTGAATTAAATGGAGGTCAGATTTAAATAACTAGTTGTCTTTATGACCTTAAGCTCTTATAGGATGAGGAGTAGTAGCAGTACATTTCTTAAATTAGAAAGTCCTGAATACGTGTAAATCCTAAAATTTAGAAAGATCTAAGCAGAATGGCTATATAAACTATTTAATATTCTCTTGGTCTTAGCTATCAAGCAATTCAGAAATATGTTGGTAGCAGCCAGGAACTCTTATAGTAGAACAGATGTGACTGAGAAACTGCAAATGGAAAGTTCACTCACTTTTGAGAGGTCATGGAAGTGATCAGATTTTTATGGGGAATATTCATGTGAATGAAATTTTATTTTTTACAATAGCAGTTTGAGGATGATTCCACAAAATTTGGAGTAAGAAACATCATGTGTCTCCTATGTTTTTTTTGTCAAGAAGAAACAGGATATCAATATCTTAAGTCTGTCAGAGCACCTGTCAATCAAATAAAATTTACAGATAATTTACAGACAAAAGTGTTTCAACTGACTCCTTGTTGCTGAGTTTGCAGTTGATGCACTCAATTTTGGCAATTTCCTTGGGCAGACAGTACCTTGCCTGTGGCTAGTGGTGTTCCCCAAGGGTCAGTACTGGGTTCAGTCTTGTTGAGCGTCTTCGTCAATGACGTGGATGAAGGAACAGAGTGTACTTTCAGCTCGTTTGCTGATGATACAAAACTGGGAGGAGTAGCTGATGCACCAGAAGGCTGTGCATGCTGCAATTCAGTGAAACAAGGAGAGGCTGGAAAGTCGGGGAGTGGGTGAACCTCATGAGGTTCAACAAGGGCGAATGTAGTCCTGCACCTGAGGAGAAATAATCCCATGAATCGGTACAGGTTAGCGACTGACCTGCTGGAAAGCAGCTCTGTGGAGAAGGACATGGGAGTGCTAGTGGACAAGAAATTTGTCATCAGCCATCAAGGTGCCCTCATGACCAAGAACAGTGGTGTCCTGGGGTGCATTAATAGTGTGGCCAGCACATTGAGGGAGGTTCTCTGCTCCCCCCCCCACCAACTCCGCCCCGATAAAGCCTTACCTGGGCTCCCCAGTTCAAGTGGGACAGGGAACTACTGGAGAGAGTCCAACAGAGGGCCAAAAGAATGGTTAGGGATCTGGAGCATCTTAAAAGCAAAGGATTTATAGACCTGGGGCACTTTAGCCTGGAGAAGAGACCAAGAAGGGTGGAGATCATGAGGGTGGGGCTGGGTTTTTTTCAGTGGTGGCCAGTGATAAGATAAGGGACAATGGGTACAGAATGGAACACAGGAGGTTTCACTTGAACTTAAGAAGAAAATTCTTTCCTTTGACAGTGCTAGAGCACTGGAACAGGCTACCCAGAGCCATTGTAGAGTCCCTTCTCTAGAGACTTACAACACCTATCTGGATGCCTTCCTGTGCAGCCTGATCTAGGCATAGTTGCTTTAACAGGGGGTTTGGACTAGCTGATCTCCAGAGGTCCCTTCCTACCCCTACTGTTCTGTGATTCTATGATTCTGCTTTCTTGCCTTATGACTTTTATCAGTATCTCATGGGTAAGGCTCTGTCAGTATTCCTCCATTTAATCTCCTGAAACAGCTGTTATTTGCTGATATGCACACTGTGGATCACTGAAGATGCTGATGTTCCTACCAGCCTGCAATCTCTTTCACACCCTGTCTTTCACCCAGTGGTGATGCCACTTGCTTGCTTGCCCATCACTTCCATAAATCTTTGGTCCAGCAATTATGCTAAATTGCTTCCATTTTAAGAAAGCCTCTCCCATTATTGTATTTCTCTAAAAAAACTGTAATGGAAATGTTTTTTTCAAACCTTGTTTGTTCTTTCTTTTTCATTTGACCTATATCCAAGCGAGATACTCTTCATTAGACTTGATCTTTGTTGAGAGCAACCATAATTTGAATTTTAGAGTAAGTTTGATCTTAGAAACTTCTTATGTAAACAATTGACTGTTGTTATAGGCAGGATCTTGGTACAGATTTTATGATCTGCTATGGTGAAAAAATTCTGCATTTAATGTGTAGTGATATGTGAGTTTTTCTCAGTGCTCTCTGTAGGTTAATGTGGTGTCTGATAGATAGACAGGAGACTCTATGGTTTGCTCTTGTGGAGTTTCAGCATCACCTTCAGAGAAAGCAGGCTTAGATCCTTTCGGTATAATAATTTCCCTATTTCTCAAAAGTAGTTTTTTGGGCATCTGGCTTCAGTAAACGCTTCTGGAAGGAGAAGCTTGCAATGCATTTCCAGTATTTCTTTCAAAGGCAGAGTCAATTTATTGTTAAGTGACATACCACACTCTCTACACAATTGCTTCTGGGCCTCAACCAACGGTTGTTAAGTATGTGGAAGAGCTCCCATTGACTTTAATTAGGACTGGCTTAGTTGCACACTGAAGAAGGCTTAATTGCTGTCTGAAGCGAGGATGTAACAGTGTGAGGTATATTACAAGTACCAAGGATAAACATATACAAATAAAGTCACTCTAATAGCATGTAAGGAGGAAGTACAACTGACTGTATAATTCTTCTCATTATTTTTATTATCTTTTATTTACTAATAAATAAAATGAGCTTGCATTTAACCTGCTGAGCAACTACACTATGAT
Organism: Psilopogon haemacephalus; assembly: GCA_013396835.1. Classification (NCBI taxonomy): domain Eukaryota; kingdom Metazoa; phylum Chordata; class Aves; order Piciformes; family Megalaimidae; genus Psilopogon; species Psilopogon haemacephalus. Next base: position 477,596 of record VWZI01015460.1, read on the forward strand.
TGTACTTCAATGGTGATGCTGTCATACTTACCTGATTTCAGTCTTTTGAGATGGAATCCCATGATATGATTTTCTTTTGGTTTTGCCTCTTTGCATTTAATTAAGAGATGGTAAAATGTGTGTAGCTCCCATCTCTGTTTTGTGAGGAGGAGGAGGAGAATTTTCCCATGGCATATGTCAGCTGAACAGACTGGATGCATGCTAAATTCCTGTTAACATTAATCAGAATTACATGTGCACATTCTGAAATTACTAAATTAGCTGATATTGCTAATATCAGCGAGCTTTAGATTCTTTCCACATTATATACTTTCACAGAAATTCCTCACCCATCTGCAAACAGTGCCTGTTACTTCAAAGTGTGCATTCCTGTGGAATTGGATTTCAGCAACAAAGAAAGCTTAGATAGTCAATGCAAAGAACAGAAGAGCATGACGATAGCAAAAAGCAAGCAAAACGATTTTTGCTGCAGAGTTATTAATTAATAAGTTCAGAAAGGGCATAAATCCACCAAGAAGAGAAATTAGACAAAGTCTAAGTCCAAGTTTTTGAATTACTGGATGTGAACACTATGCATTAGGAGTTGCATTAAACTTGTATGCAAGTAGCTTTAGGAAGAATTTTCAGTTGGTAATAGTGGTCACATTTTTCATTTAAGTCAAGAAGGAGTTGAAGAGACCTGGAGTAGGGTAGTTTGTGATTTATTGAGGCAGGTATGGTGTTGTCACCCCCAAGCACACAGGTAACTATTCAGAGACAAGCTATAGAAGAGGAAGAGAGGGATTCAGAGCTGAACCATAAGGTTCTTGTGAACAATATGTGGAAGAGAATGAGAGAGGTAAAGAGAGACTCAGAAGAAAATAAGACCAAGGGACAGAATGATATTGAACAGTATATGATCAGTGTTTCTCAGCCATGTCTGAGGGTAAAACAGGAGGTTGCAATATTGACTTAATAAGGAATTGTGTTCTACTTCCAGGAAGAGCTGGGTGTGTTATAAGACAAAAGAGCAGGACACATGACATATTGGGGAAAATGGTACAGGGATCACACTCAGATTAAGGAGGAAGAATTACTGGAGTAAATGGGGGATGAAGTATGAAGAGTGATGAAAAGCTTATGTCTTGTTGATAGGAAAGAGGTGAAAAGCAACAAAGGATGGCATCAGGAAAATGAGCTTATGTTTTGCATGTATTCTCTGAAGAAATCATTAGATGCACAGATAAAAGAAAGAGAAAAGGTTACAAAAGAGGGAAAAAAAGATTTAAAAATAAAAAAGACCAAAATAGCATAAAGAATTCTAGGATTACAAGTATGGCATTCTGCTAAGGCAGAGAATTAGAACATCTTAGCTAGGAAGATGTCAGAGCTGAAAGGCAGAGTCATTTATAGAAAAAGATGTCAAGCTGGTCAGTTCTTTCCTGCCAAGAATACCCACAGCAATACATAATAGTAGAGAAAGCAGATGTTGTGCATGAACTGGGCCTGTAGGTTGGCAAGCCAGGCATTGCTTTTGTGGGAAAGGAGAAAGAGTTGTGGCTAGGAGTCCAGCCTGGAGAAAATCAGAAGTTCACAGAAATAGACCTGAAGAAATAAAGGGAAAAGATTTCTGGGGAGTTGAAGAATCAGTATTGTGCATAAGCTGAGAGCTGTTGCACAGGTATGTATGAGATAGAGATTGTGGGGAAACATTTTGGATATTAAGAAAGAATTGGCAGTTTTGCCAAAGCTCTTCCCATTTGGGGACATGTTGTGCACACAGCAAAAAACCCACAAAAACGTAAAACTGGAGCCGTTTTTATGGGACCAAAAAAAGTAGCTACATGTTACAGTGAAGGTATATTTATTTACTACCTTTTGGCTATATAAAATTGCTTTTGGACTGTTTTTAGGATTCTTCATAAAACAAAGGCTTATTAAATTTACTTGGCAGCTGTGGGGGTAAGGTAAAAATGAAATAAGATGTGCTTGGTTGGTAGCTATTCTTTTCCTTTTTTAGGGTTTTTGGTTTTTTGTTTTTTTTTTTTTTTTTTTAGTTGGTTGGGTTTTGTTTGGGGGGTTTTTTTTTGTTTTTTTTTAAAGAGCCTTTGGCAGTTTTCCAGCTTCTCTTGTAAGCAAATTAGACTCAAAACCACTGATTACATTTCACATCTTTGGAAACTTCTGGTCATATTTGGCTGTTATGAATTGTAGTGGGTAGTGTCCTGGAGTCCAGTTGGTGGTCTGATTCAATGCAAGTTTAGCAAATGAGTTCTGCTATCTGGGTGAGATGTGGCTGCAGTGGTAATTAAGGCAGTGAGATGTGGCACAGTTTCTCTTTTGTTGTGTGACAGAGACTGTGCCATACTGAGAAGTGTTAATGAGAAGGGAACTGTGCTGATTGAATCACTTCTGAGCTTTGCAAACTAAAATAATCTAAGTAATAGTAAAGTTTTTGTAGTGTCAATGTACAAGGATTTCAGACATGGACGGCTGCACTGGTAGGACAAAAATATTTCTCTTGTGGGGGGTTTTGGGTTCCTTTGCTGTGATAGTTCAATATTTTTACTCAGCCTCAAGGGAGTATCCTCAAATTTCCCTTTTTCCTTCTTTGTCCCATTTCAAGTCATTGCAGATTCTTTTTCTGTAACCAAAGCAGTTAGCAAGATTGTAAAACATGGTCTATGCACAAGGGAACATGCCACTATTTTTAAATTATTATTTTACAAGGAAAAAATATTAAAATATTTACTTTAATTTGTTTTAGCAGTTCCTTAGTTCTGTTCAGCCACCTTTGCCATCAGTAGTTTTGCTGACCCTGCTTATCAACATGCTACAGCAGTTAAGTTTTCCATGCTAAGAACTGCAGCTGCTGGTTCCTGCATCATTTGTGGGGCAGCATCAGTCTGAAAAGGGGAAAAGCAGCCTCTTCCAGCAGTACCTGCCCAAACAGTGTGTGCATATTTCTGTTTGCTCTCCTTGCTTGTCATGCCTATAGACCACACCTTCCTTATCGTTTGCACTAAGATATCATATTATGAATTTATTGAGACTATGCTTTATTTTACTCCATGAGACTGCTGTCCATTCAGCTTAATGTAGTATATCAGAGAAAATATTGTCTGGCTTTCAATTCCAGATGTTGGTTTCATAGAATAATGGATAGATATCTGCAAACGCTGTACAACCACTGGAGAGGTTTTCCTGAATTGTTTTTTGAGGACTAATTAGTCATTTCCATCCATTATTTTCATGGAGAAGTTAAGATTTAAAGAGCTTTTGTTTAATTGCTGTGTCTGACAAAGCAGTTTTCTGTATATAGTATTCAAAATAACATGCTGCCATTTCCAGTAGGCATGGTATTCAATAAAGGAAAAGATTCCTATATTGACCTGCCATCCTTGATGCTAAAATTGGAAAAACAAACCAAGCACTACTTTATAAATATGCATCAGTGTTTTCAGAGGAATGAAAGTAGTAGGAAAAGTGTACACGAAAGAGGAATTATCTGAAACAAAATGCTTGGTGGTACTTCTCAGTATTGCTGCCTATGAAAAAGTATCCTTTTTTTCCTGTAGTTTTGGAATCTTTATTGAATTTTGAATGTTGAAATGTTTTCCGTCCTCAGTAAGATTTATTCTAGGGCTATAATGTCTTTCTTTTTTTCTGACAAACTCTATTTAGACGTAGCTTCATTTTGGATACCTGTGAGATTCTGCTGAAAATTTCAATTTATTGTAGTCTTAGCTCAACTCTCAGATAAGTTACACATTCTTACATTTCATTTTTCATTTTACCTTCTGACTGAAAACAAATATTTCATCTCGGCTTTGTTGTTTTGTTTGGGTTTTTCCCCTCACTGTATGCGACTCAGATTTCTGCACCAAATTTACCCTGTTCTGCCTGTGTTTGAATGAAGGCTCTGTACTGCAGTAGCTGATTGCTGTCAACTTCTTAAGTGAATGCTTTCTTTAAATATAAAGCAACCTAGTAATGTCTTCACTGTTAAAAAGTTAAATTTTTGGCAAAGTCTCTAAGTGAAGAGGTCATTGTTAGGCTGGAACCAAGCTAATGCTGTGTGGGGTTTTTGGATTGTTCCCAAATCACTTTCCAAATGCACTAAGGGCAAGCTCAGAACTACTGTTTGCTGCTTCAATGCAAATGCTCATCTTGCATTGGTGAAGTCAAACAGGATCAGTAGTTCAAATTGTTGTCAGAATGCAGCAAATCAGATTTCTAGTTTACTGTGGAATTAATTTGAATTAAATCTAAATATTCTTGCCTCTCTTCTTATCTGCCTTAGCAGTGCAGCTGTCTTTCAGCAGCCTTTTGAAGTAATACTGTGCTTTCCTCTTTCCCCATCGGGTCTGCTTGTTTTACTTTGGTGTTAATTTTATTATTCTCTCTTTTTATTATTCTTTTGAAAATATTCTATTATTGCAGTAGATTGTTTTATTCATAGGTATGTTATTATGTTGCACTTTTCAAGGGGAATCTGTTTGTTTTCCAATACAAATATAGTCTCTGATACATTTGCAAAAGAGAGGAAAATATTCTGAACACTTTAGATGTACTTACTAGTGGTCAGTTAGGAGGACATTTTCGTTAAAGCTAATTTTGATCTGTGCTCAAAAATAAAAGTTTGTTGCTTACGCATTAAAAATTCTAAACCATGCCATTCGGGACAAATTGAAAAGCTTTCTGCAAGAAGAAACTAGCCAACAAGACTACTGCATTGCTACATTTGCATTGAGTCTGTTGTGTTCTATTCATTATGGCCTGAACCTTTAAATATTTGTGCCTACAAGTAACTGTTTATTTGAGTGAGGGTTCCCATTTGTGGCTATACTGGCAAGAAAGGATTATGGGATATTACAGAAGCTGTACAAAATTGTGATACAGATTTCATTACCACAATCTAAACCTTCTGGTTCTCTGTTTAATAAAGTACAGTGTAGTATAGTATGTGGCATAGATTAACATGTGTTAATTGTTTGGGATTCTTGCATTTTTTAAATTTACTCTTTTACAAATATGAGTAAACATTCCTCACACTGGGAAACAGTTATCCCAGGAGAAGTTCGAAACTTTGTAGCTTGGTTTTGTATACACTTAGCTCTTTTGTGCTAGACACTCAAAACACGAGGGGTAGCCATAAAGGAAAACTCAAAGAATTAATTGCCTTCAGCTCCTGAGGAAAATAATTCTGAAGGCTATTAAAACAAGAATGGGATTTAAGGACTGAGTTGACCACTTTGGCATATAATTCAGAAAGAGCACCTGTGTGGAAGTAACAGATGTCATGAAAGAGAGGCAAAAAAACCCAAAAAACAAACAAGGAGTGGTTGAAGTGTGCCACAGAGGAGGTGGGAGAGTGACAAAGTACTTGGTTATACCACAACATTTGGAGACAGAGCTGTAGTATATCTTAGGAGCATAATGTCTCTATATGTATGCAGCTTTCATACTCAAAATTATGTATGACCTATTAAAAGTGAGAGAGCTTATAGAATGCCCAGCGGACATCCGTCTAGAAATTCAGGCAGTGAAGAAACAATCATCTGGAAATTGCCTGATCTAAGGGATATTAAAGAAAAATGTTTTTTTCAAGGGATTTGGGGTTTTTTCCTCTCTACATAGGCCCATTATGCAGGAAAAGTGGCGAACCTTAATTCCAATAAAGAGTAATAGCCAAGAAGGCTCACTCGCACTGGACCCTTTCTCCTCAGCCATTTATTAGCTGGCTGTAACCAACTGAGCAATGAGTACACAGCCAGCAAAAATGTTATCAACCTAGGACTGTGAATGTTCAAAAAGACTGACACTTTTATTTGGAAATGGAGACAAGTAGTGTCCTTGCAAGCATGCCAGTCACTTCTGGCCTTTAGAGGTTAAAAGGATGAAACAAATTCATGGCAGTATCGATAGCTGTCTCACACAGTACTTTAAATGCAAAAGTCTGAAAATTGTGTTAGTTGTTATCAGTCAGTACACTGTTATGCCCTTCTAGTGTAAAAGGAGGCTTTATACTGAAGAGGGAGTGCAGGCAAACAGCAGCTTTTATTCAGCATGTCTCCTCTCCTAAAGATGTATTTTTCACTCCTCTGCTTTGGTAGGGTGGGCAGAGGGAGGCTGCTACATAGCCGATTGTTAAAGCTGTCACTGTGCCAGATGATTCTGGGCACATAAACTAGGTTCTTTTCTATGTCTCTCAGAGTAGTTGTTGTAGCTGTTTAGCCTTTCCAGGATTACCTGTAAAGCCTTTTCTTCTCAGTTCATGCCTTTAGTGCTATTGAAGACCATGGGATATTAATTGCATCATTTGGGGATGAAGCAGCAGCTCAGAGTAACTGAGAGACCTGTGTGTCTGAAAAACCTGATATTGGTGAGACTGGAAGAAACAAAATTTGACATCACTGGTTTTCTCTAATCGAGACCTAAGAATTAGTGAATGAAGTAAGGAGATTGGGGAGCAATTAGGGTCAGGGAGAGATTACCTTCTTAGCTGGTTACATCTGAGCATTTTTTGAGGGGCAGTCAGTATGGAATCATATGTGGCTGATCTTAAAAGAGTATTTTTCACCATGGCACAATACTTTAATGATATTCACCATTGAAATGACTGTCAGGATGTGTAAACTTGGATTTGTACAGTGGTCCTGCTCTGTTTTGTTCCACATTTAGAATTAGTTTTATTTTTATTATATAAATGTTAATAAACAAAGCTAGAACTAATGGAAAAAATAGACGGTAGGGAATATAACGCAGTGGCAGTATGGAAAGCTAAAGCTTCTGATGTTTACCCTCCCGAGCTTTTGATGCTTTAAATGTGCAGCTTTATCATTTCATTAGCATGCTTTTCTTATTTGGCTCTAAAATGAGTAGGAAAAAAAAATGCCTATGCATATTAATGTAAATCAAGACAAATACAAAATGTTCCTCATTGAAATGGTAGCTGAAGTTCTACTGAACTCCAGCCATACTTGTCTGTGAAAACTATCAGTTTATCCTGGGACTCACAGGTGGTGATGGCTTCTGTTTAATAGATGGTGTTTTCCCTTTTAGCACACAATTTATATAGGTAACTGAAATGTGATGAGCTTGAAAAAATATGTATTTATACACATCAAACAATATTGCATTCCTTTCCCTTCACAACACTCCAAGTAGGTCAAAATTAACCTTGCCGTGCATCCCAAACTTACGTTTGGGTGCCTAAAGCATGCAGAGTGAAATCCCCATTTCAGTGTGCAGCTAAATACAGATACTGCTTAACAATGCAAACAACACTGACACTAGTGGATGCAAAAACAGGACAGGACACACATTTTCCTTCAGTCTTTTGATTATATTCTAGCTCTTTTCAATTTTATGACTTTATTGCAGGTTAGTAACCATGATGGTCAGCCTCTATCTTGTCTCTTTTACTGCTAATTAAGTCTGATTTGTAATAGTTTGTTATGAATTAGATATTATAAATAAAAACTTTCATCACATTTGAATGGGGTCTTTCACTTTTGGAAAATATTTTATGAACAAAAAATTAGATATCCATAGGCTGTACTTCAAGTTCAAGAGCGATCCCAAGAGGTTTTGTCCCTTTCACAGCATAGAAAACCTCATCACTGCATAGCCACATAATACCTAGGTGAAAGTCATTGAATCTTGAGTAGGTGAGCAGAAAATAATCTGAGAAAAATGCTAATGGAAAAGCAGGGTGTCCCTGTATAGTTTGCAGCAACACATGAACTCCAGAGCTGAAATATTTTAATGCATATGTTCTTTCAGAACAGACTTATGTATTATCACGGTAGTGTTTTTTCAGAACACAAGACTTATGAAAGCCTTATGCTTCTGCTGAAGAGATGAGTAAATAGTGCAGTAAATAGCTGCCACAAGGTGTAACTACTAAACTTGTGGCAATTATCTTCACAGATCTTTTTTGTTGCCTTCCTTTTTCTGTTAACACACATGAACCTAGAAAATTGCAAAGAAATTAAGCTATGAGGAAACGGGAAGAAGCAGAAAATGCTGAAACACATTTTCTTTTTTTTTTTTTTTTTTTTTTTTTTTTTTTTTNNTTTTGTGCCTAAGTAATAATGAGAAATCAAATAAATAGTAAGAAGTGGGAGACACTGACATCGGGTAGTCAAGCTTCCCAAGTCATGAGTAATCACCTCAAACACACTGATAGAAACCTCCTGATTTTTTAGCAGTGCTGACCATTATACTGCGTGTCTGTGTGAGGCCAGGAGGGAATGGGAGGACACTGTTCCCTGTAGTCCTGTGGCAACTATTTAAAGCTACTCTGGTCAACAGATGTAAGCTTGCAGTGGATGGGGCATAACCAGTGCAGAGTTCTGCACAATAGGAACACCTCTACAAGGTGACCTAGGCCTTTCAGAGCTGTCTGTAATTCACAGGTGAGGCTAGGTGATGTCCTGCCTCACAGAATGCTCTGTGGTGTAGCAGGTGCCCAGGCTGGGAACTAGGTGGGGCACTGTGTATAGTGTCAGGGTCCTAACTCTCCAGACCAACTCTGCTATGTGTAATCATAAGAGTAAAACTTGACAGCGATTGGAAACTTGTACTAGTTCATGCCCTTGCTTTTGAACTGAGAGATTCACTGCAATATATCCTACATTAAGATTTCCAGCTAAATAACATTCGTAAGTGCTGTTGGAATTGGTTCATGGGCAAAATTGGTTGAGCAGTCAACAGTGAAAGAAGAGCCCTGTGCCTTGAACCATGAGGGATAAAAACTAAATGAAAGGAGTCTCTTGGGTCCCCAACCTGTGATCAAAATTACAGAAGTCACAAAACAATATTTTCAACATAATTATTTTATTTACTTCCACAGCACAGATTTCTAAGCAGAACTGAATTTAGACAAAATTATTTTCCATTCTGTGGAAGCAGAGCTGTGTTTCAATTTCCAAGAATGGCAGATATACTCTGGTATTGTGGGAGCTTAAAGACTGCTTTCATAAAATGAACTACCACTAACACATGAGTATGTAATCTTTGAAGGCTGCATTTACTCAAATTAAAGAACAAATGATGCATGTCCAGAATTTTATTCAGTGCAGTTTTGATTGCTTTGGGATATTTATCTTAGACAATAAGAATGAAGTTGATCATCACAGCCAAGAAACAACAGGTTTTCCAGTTTTATCAGCAGGAGAGCTTTGTTCTGGACAACAACTTTAAAAATTATCTCAGGAAGTGGGATTAATCTGGGGAATTGAAACTAGTTAAACTGAAATTTAATGAAGTTCAGGTAAATCAAATACAGGAAACTCCTTTATTCTTTCAGATTATGTGACAGTTTTATTCTTGCAATACAGAACTAGGAAGAAGCATGACTCTTCATCCAAATAATCTTGTATTCTCTTAGAAGTTCTGCTTTTATATTGTGACATATTAGTTAACAAAAGCAATCATGCAAAAATAGAGTATATTAATGCTAGCCAAATAATTTCCTATTGTGTACAGCTGTACAGGACATAAATACAGAGTTAATGTTTGAATTTATCAGATATTTCCCATTAACTCTCTATTTAACAAATGATCAGCTATTGTATGTAATATTCAGTTTCCAGAAGTCTTAATGATCATGGATATGCACAGTAAGAGATTAGCACAAAATTAGCACTGATGCAGCTATTAAAGAATCTCAAAAGATTCTGATATCCTGCTACAAAATTGGGCTGCAGAATATATCTGAGCTCTGTCAGAACCCCCAGGCTAGCTGAGATCACACATACTTATGTTCCCCTGGGGTGTAGTCTGTATATTCCTACACACTTTATTACTCTGTACTAATCTTCAAATTCCACAAAATAATCCATAAAGCTGTAGGGGACACGCTTCCAGCTGGTGCATCTTTGAGGATCAAACCTCAGAAAGGATGCGAGTTGCTGAGTGAGTCCTGGGTAGAGGGTACTAAATGTTTTCATGTCCATACTTGGCTTTTTCAGCACAACACTCAGAGAGGGCAAAAATGGAAGTTAGGAGAGGTCCTGGGGCAGGGAGAGAGGGAAGGTTTTTTTGGGAAAAGGTGCTTGTGGGAGGGTTTGTTTGTTTTGGTTTTGTCTTTTAAACATTCTGAAATTTGCAGTTCTTGCAAAGGGATGCAACAGTCAAATTATATATCATGTTTGGGCATCTCGGTATATTATGCCTTATTGTTGTCTGGTGCTTACTGTAAATCAGTCTTTTTTAATCATAGAATCATAGCATGGTTTAGGTTGGAAGGGACATTGAAGATCTTCTAGTTCCAGTCCCATCCAACCTAGCCTTGAACACCTCCAGGAAGGGAGCATCCACAGCCTCCCTGGGCAACCTGTTCCAGCGTTTCACCACCCTCACTGTAAAGAACTTCTTCCTAACATCATAAAAGAATGAAGTTAAGTATTTTGTGCTAATGCTGTGTTTCTAGTGATTTCCCTCAATCCTTCTCTTGTAAGAGGGTCACACTGAATTGCAGCTCTTTGCCCTGTTCCCTGACTCTATTCAGTGCTTCAATTTTTAAGATCTCTAACAGGACTTTCAGGGCACCAAGCACATTTTTAAAAGAATCTGTTATCCCCATAGGGAGTACTGTCACCAAAATGAAATGTTTCCAAGATGAAGCAAACTCTTTAAATAGTTTGAAATTAATTCTGAAGCTTTTCATCACCAAAGCTCGGGATGTTGCATTTTCTTTCATATTCCTCCCCCATCTCTTCAAACTGGCTTGTTTGTCCCCACTGGATACAACTTCCTGCTACTTGCAAAGCAGTAATTATCCTAATTACACTTCAGCATTTAAAGCCATCTTCTGGAAGATGATTTACAAGAATTACATAAAAGAGATCTATATACAATGACACACTTACTTGTTTGGCCTGAAGCGTTTTATGTTTTCCAGCTTAATCAAAATTCTTCTTATGAGTAAAGAAGCTCTGCTGAGTTTCTGCATGAGTCTGTGCCTGAAGATGCATTTAGAATTGTACTTGGCTACTTTTTTTTCGCTATGATCAGCTGAGGTGGTAAAGAAATCCTTTATTACTCTGACTTGCTATAAGGTGTTTATGATGGCTATTTGGGATGACATTTGCCACCAGTGTGTGTTTTCACTACTTCAAAAGTTGAAAACACTGAGTGGAAGCTAAAAACAGTGTGAAAAGCAGTAGGCAGATTGATACACTGGTGTGAACCAACACATGATTCTTTTTCCCAAGAGAAGGACTCCAAGAAAATGTGAAAATCAGATCATCTACAAAATGCATGGAAGGATTTCTGCCTCTGCTTTTAGGTATCTCACAGGTGAAGATTAGGACATACATACAGAGCTCTAGGTGATGGGAGAGGAAACAGCTATGTAATTTTTTCAGTAAGGATATTGAGGCAGCTTTTGGTTCTTCTTGCTGTTTATCAGAAACAATTATCTGATATGATTACCCGGTGGGGCAAGGCATGGCAGTAGTTTGATTTATGCCCATTTAGAGTTTTGTAGTCATACTCGAGATTAGTCTTAGCTTTGTTCTTCTTTTATATCTTGGGAAGTTGACACATAGACAATATGCATAGTCAATTGATATTCCAAAATAACATAGCAATGGCAATCATGATTCAATGAGTTTGAATCAGCCCTGAAAAGCCTGCAGGAACATGACAGCATGCCTGAGGATTTAAATTAGAAGTCCATTTCAAAACACTCTCATTGCAGCTAGAATGCTTTCAATGCAAAACATTTTCTGAGTAATTCAGCTCTCAAACTGTAATTCTGATAATATTTCTGACGTACAGTGCTTACTATGGAGCAGTGCTAAAAGAAAAGGACAATCTTTACAGGCTGGTCACTCTTTGAAAGTCTCATATGAAAATTTAGAATGCATCCCAATGTTATTTACATCTCTATGTACACTATTAAGCATTAATATACAGTAGGTTAATATACATTTTAAACTGATTATAAAATCATTTAGGAGCTTGCCTTCCCACAGGTTCTGCCTCTGGCTCTAAAATAGTGATGGTAAAGTGTTTCAGTACAGAAAATCTGGTGGCTTTACATTGCAAGCTGTTTATGCCAGAACTGGTTGTACTTAGGAGAAAAGTAATTAATTCACCTACCATTACATAGTCTATTTTCAAAATCTTGAGGTTGTGACAATATACAATCTAGTTCTATAACAGTTAAGTATTTTGTTTAGATGAAACAGAATATGCCAAGCCTCGAAGGCCTTACTATGTATTATGGCTCCTCTAGGGGAAAAAAAAAAAAAGGCTGATGCTGTCTTAAAAATATAACTTACTTTCAAGCATATAATGCCTTGATATTTTCTCATTGCCTTTAATAATGAAAAGGACATTGTGTCTAGTTTTTACATAAAGCTTATAGTCAAATATTAAATGTTTTCTTACAGGACAGATTTCTAAGGAGGTACTTCAAGTGAATGTATAGAACTACAAAAATACTTAGGCTGCTGACCAAGCAAATGAGAACTTTCACTTACATTTCAGTATTGGTTCAAACCCCATTCTTCCTGATTCTGAACTAAAGTTACCAGATGTGGACACTTTGGAAAACTTTACCTGGTGAATTTGGGATCTTCACTGAGTTTCTGGCAGTCAGATATTCCCACATCAGGCAAGGAGGGTGCTCTTAATTCTCTGGTTGTATTAATGCCTCTTAGTAAAGAAAAGTCTGCATAGCAATTGAGATGTAAGTGAGTATATAGATTTCACAGACATGGGTTTCATGTTGTGCTGGTTTGAACTAATTGGAGAATTTGAGTGAGAAATTAGACTATTGACTGAGAGAGGAAAACACAGTATGTCATTTCACCCAGAGCTTTACTGAGAAATTTTTTAAAAATTGTTTTAAGAGTGTAACCCAAACATAGATAGTACAGACAGTTTCAGGCCACTCTGGGCTGTGGCTGCTCCTTGCATGGTTCCTTTGTCTCTGTCTTTTGTAGCAGATTCTTAATAATTCTTCTTTCCTACTACTAATCCCCCTGGCTGATCTATATCAGCTTATCTGCAGCATCAACAGGTGGTGAGGTAAGATTGGGGAACGGGGGAAAGATGGTAAGGGTGGTTGGTTACTCCTCTTGGGGATTTAGATCTCATGAGAGGGCTGTGGTGTTTCTGTATTACCTTTTCACTGTATATATTTGTAGATATATGTTATACATCGTAAATATCTGCTTGTATATTGTGCATTGCTGTAAATATAAAGCTTCATTTATCAACTTCCAGAGTCCTAGCCAGGGTTTATGTCAAAAGGGGGAGGGGGGGGGGGG
>VWZI01015460.1:490895-503147 GCA_013396835.1 Psilopogon haemacephalus
GGGGGGGAAGGTAACTGCAAAACAACGACACATATGGACACATCTCATATTTTGAGAGGCAAAATGTAAAAGGACTTCCATCTATAGAAAGATTTACAAACACTAAATTGGTTTAGAAAAGGATTAGCTTTTCTGATTAGTGTGCAATATTCTTCAAGTCAAACACAACCTCAGGAACTTAGCAACCAAATTGTTTTCCAGTTCCTTGCTCTTTAGCTTCCTTGATGCTCATGCATATTATTTGCCTGTGGTGGATCAGTGCCTTGTATTGTAGAAAAAAAATAGAAGAAAAGGAATGAATTTTCAGATTATGCATTTACTTAGGAAAATTAAGACTCAAGAAGATTGCATGGCTTGAAACTTAGCTTGTGGACAGCATAATGGAAAGCAAAAAGTGATATTGACTAATGCAACGTAATGCACATTGTAAGAATTTCATCTGCTCGTAGAGATTACAGGTGTGTAATTAACCTTAATCGCTCGAGGAAAGGCCTGGGTATCTCTGTGAGAAGGTTGAATAGATATCCCTTGGAAGTGGAACATGATGGTCAGGAAAGTTCATAAATTTGGATAAGCTTAGAGAAGAGAATTGTAAAAAACAAAATTACAAGTACTGTAATTTTCTATTTGGAATCAATTGTTGACCACAGGTTTGAATGTTGCATTAGGTTCTCGTCAGTCATTCTGAAAATTATGTTATAAATAAGATAGGGCCTGGTGGATTGGTAGTCATTGCTGTAGGATATCACAGTAGCAAACAGCTTAGCAGGATTAGACATTATGTTTCAAAATGAGAACACTCATGTTTACCAAAAAAAAAAAAAAAAAAAAAAAAACCAAAACCCAGGATGTTGGATGTTTGCTTTGGTTTGTAGTTCCTTTAAAATANAAGAAATGTACCCTAAAGCTGTAAGACTGAGAAATCAGCCACTGACTGTAGGCAAACAGAAAGCAAATTTCCTAGGAGAAACCCTAGGACAATTTTTCGTTGTGGGATTTCTCTTGCTTTTACTGAATCTATTCTAGGAAGTAGCATTGTGAGCAAAATATTAGTGTTGTTTGGCATCACAAAGGTGTGAAACTCTCTCCTTCCAGTGTATGAAAGATGTACATCTGTGACAGTATGTGTTGCCTTGTCTGCAGTTATTATATGTTTACATTTAAAAACAAAAAATCAGCTTGCATTCTTCAGAGTAGAGATTACCAGCACATTCAGAGGAACTCAAAAAGCTCATGTTTCCTGAGAGGGTTTTGAAGTTTATTGCACTACAGTTGAACAGAAATTTTAGCCAAAAATTGCAACTAAAAATAATACTAATACAAAACAACACAGCCTAGATCTTAGTAAGATTTTATATAAAATTACACCTTTCTTTTCTGCGGAGTTTTTAATAAAATCTTTCCCCTTTTTTTCTGTGCTTTGCCACAAATTTTACTTTTTGTTAGGTTTATTTTAATTTTTATATGTATAAAATGTGTAATTTTAAAATTTGGATAGTAGCAAAATTTGAAAGACAGATGTTGTATTGATACCTTTTTACTTGAAACTTTTAGAAATATTTATGCATTTGATTATTTTTATTGAACAAACTATCAAGAGGCAAAGCTTTAACACATTGTTATTCTGTTTTTTCCCCATAAGCTAGCCCCTCCTATTAAAAAAAAAGACAGTTAGTAACTGTGAGATTGTTTGGTGATGCCAAGTTCAGCTGTCTGGAAATAATGTGAGACCACAGAGCATTACAGCTCTGCCTCTGTCACTGTGCCAGAGCGGTTCAGAACTACAAGATCTGTTTAAGCTACAGGTTCCACTGGCATAAAGTCCTCAGCTCTTCTCTGAGTGTGCCGTCCTTCATGCGTAGAGACCAGACTTGGGAGCAGGGGGTAAAGGATAGGTGGAGCTATTCCTGGGTGCTCTATGGTCCCCATAGGAAATTGGTGTACTCAACCTCTGGCCAAAAATACAGCTTGCGCATGTTTTATTTCCACCTCAGCCCTCTTTAACCCAGTGTGTTTCCCCTAGCAGGTTCCTGCTGGAAATCAGTGAGTTTGTATTCCCCTAAGTAGTGTTTTCTTTTGGTTTTACAAAATCTTTAGCTGCATGTGGCACTAGAAGGTAGTCTGTCCACTGATGCCACTTATTTCTATTTTTGCTTGAGTCTGTGTGCACTCATTAATATCTGGTCTTCAAAGAAGAAACTGGAAACACTTTATTTGCTTACACTTTCCCTGCTTTCTTCCTGTGACAAACAATTGAAGTGGAGATTGTATTGCTTAGCACTGTGTATGGAGGGAGGGTGACTGCTTGAGTAATCTTTTATAGTGTTATTGTTTATTGAATTTATTCCCATTCAGTGAGATCTCTTTTTTTGCTGAATTAGCTTTCCTGGAAACAATAAGCAATACTTCCAGTCAATCAACTGGCAGAAGGTATTTTTTTTCCAAGAATGCTGACTAAGCAACATGTGGAATCATAACCTATAAGAATCATTTAGAGAAAAAAAAAATCAGTAAGAACATTTAATGAAAATTCTTTTGGTGGGTTTGAGTATTTAAATGAAACATGAGGGAGGATGCGAAGACTGGCATACCTTGACAGCATAAGAGAACTAAGGTAGGAGTGGAGAAAGCTGATTTAATTTTTCTCTCCAACATCCTCTTACTTTGTGCAGGTCCTGTTATCTCAAGAGTTGAAAATTTCCAGCGTCCTTAGAAAGCTATTATGGATTCACATAGTTGCTTTTTCTTTTAACGATATTACCATCTTTCTGGATGTCTACAAGCACTCTGATAACATCACAGCTTGACATCCTACCAGAAACCAATGATACGGAGTTTTCGTAACTTATTTTATTACATGTAATAGCACAAGCTGTGGAAAGAGAGGCAGCTGCAAACACTACACAGGCTCTCCTGTCTTTCAGAAATCTCAGTTCCCAACAGTTCCCAGGAATTGCTTCCAAATATGGAGAATAATTCTTCCATCTTCCACAATTTTTGCAATAATAACAATAATCCCACGAAACCAAACAAACATACATCCCGCTTGAAATGCAACTGAACCAAAACTAGCGATTTATTTTTGTAGAAGCTAAAACTTGCTCACACTGCATGGAGAACTCACAGACTTCTCTATAATAGTACTTTTAAAAATTCCTTAAGACTGAGATTATGCTCAATGTGATATTAAACAAGGACAACTATATGGAGCCCAGCTAGAAAATTGCATCTAAATTATTCAGTACTGTAGCCATGCTTCTTTCAAAGGGATGAGTAAGATCCCGATCTTACAAATTGCTTACTGCTTTATGCCAACTGGCTTTGTGTCCCTACCTTTAAAAACACATCCACATGTTTTCATGTTGCCCTCAAATTACACTCCTCACGCATACACCCACAAAAAGTATTCTCACTCATATTTTGGCTTCATGCCATAGCTGCTCAAATAGTTTGAAGTGCTGCTTAATGTTGGCACTGGTCTGTAATCAAGACAGCACTTACTATCAAGGGAGAACAAACCAAGAATTCCCAGGGTGGGAGTGAGATGCTGGCAGTGCCAGAAGCAGGGACAAGGCTCTCAGTATGGAAGGTTCAGGTTGATGTTAAAAGCTCACACAGGAAGACAAGATACATAGAGATGTCAGAACTTGCAGCAGGCAAAGGCCATTGAATACAGGAACCAAGAGAATGACTCTCCCACCATTTCTCAATTCTCAGCAATTAGAGGTTTTTGATTTCATGAACTGGGCAGCTAGATGAGGCTGAAATGTCTTTGGTGTGAGTTTGCTATCAATTTGTGGTGATCTGTATCACATTTGTGTTTCTTTAGCAATTTCAGAGACAGAAAGTAGACTTGCTGGGGTATAGATGGAGATAGAAAGTGGTTTCTCTTCAGCATGCTGAAGTGCCTTATTGTAGAAGTAAAAATGTTGGTATCATTGGGACTTGTGAAATTAAGCGTGGTGTGGTCTTTTCTAAAACAGGAGTTTGGAAAACCAGATTTCTGAAGGTTTTATTTGGATATGAAATGCTTTTACTAAGGAGAGCTCTCCAGGAGGGTCTAAGTCCGGCATACCTGTAGCTGAACTGCAGAGGAGCTTGATACCTGCTGTGTTGAGGAGCACTGGGGTTTAGAACTCTGATTTGTGTAGCAGAGCTCCAGACAATGCAGATCTATGGACCACAAAGCACCCTGCTACTACCTCAAGGTGTAATGAACGTGTTTGGAAAATCAGCAGTGTATTAGATTTCAAACTTAGGTTGCTAATGGAGTATTGCAGGTCTACAAAATCAGAGGAAACAAGGTGCATCTTCTGCTGAATAGACACCTGAGGCTTTAATTTTCTGTTCCTCTTACAAAGCTAATACTTTTTCCAGGTTTAAATTTGCAGTATCAAATAAGCTGCAATTGCCAGAAATCTGGGCTATTAAAAAAGTTTTCAGTAAAATCCCGTAAAATTATTAGAGCAAAAAGGATTTATCTTAAAAAAAATAAAAAAGAAACCCAAAACCCAAAACAATGGCAAACAGGTTATATATAATGATTGCACTATTTACCCTTTCACAGGGAGATGTATTTTTTTCATAGCTCAGCTGTTTAATTTTGTTTCCTCAAGGGAGAATAAAAATGGGTGTTCATTTTCTTCTTTCTGGATAAGTCAGAACTGTTTTGATTCCTTCTGTAAAGAAGAGCTGATGCCAGATTCATGACAAGTTTGGCCTTAAATGGATAAAGGACCCTTGGCTTTTATTGGGAGCTGAGGGAGGCCAGAACTTGCCTCCAAACCAGGTCCTGATACTAAGTGATAGATGATTCTGTCTGAAGTGCCTGCAGCTTCTCCTATACTTTCCCTGCAGTGACAGAGAGAACATTAATTTTTCTCTAAGTGTATTGCTGCAAATATGACTTTAATATAATTCTCAGATGTTTGAGTAAAACTTTAATGTCTTCCAGTAATCATCTTCTATAATCCTATGTCACTGATGATTGTAGACAGTGACAAATGCCAGACTGTGTCTGCTGCTTTGTCTCCTGCCTCCAGTTACCTTACTGGTTTGGATAATGCAATATTCCTTGTTAGGCTGTTCTAAGTTTATTACCCTTCATATAAAAGCGATACAGGCCCTTGATGGATAGGCATATCCAACATCAGAGCTAGAGAGCTGCTAACCACTAGGGAAAGATGGAAGCTGGAAGCAGTGACCACTGCAGCTGAAGATACAAATGGACGCTTGTGGTTTATATGTGCTTGTTGTTTTCCTAAAACCATTACATTGCAGGAGCAAATTTTTTTTGTTTTCTGTTCCTTTCTCCTTCACGTACTTACTACACAGATATTTTGGCATTGTTCTTCTGCTGCATCACTAGGCTTTATTTCCTTTGTTTACACTTCCCACTACTGAAATCCAAATCATGGCCTTTGTAGAGTCTTCATGTCCCCCTGGTATCCCAAGTTGTCACTGCATTTTTGTTCTTTCCTGGACATCTGTTTAAATCTATGCTTTCTCTCCCTTTTATTCAGTGTCTATAGCTGGCAAAGTAAATGTAGAGGAGGAACAGTTTTGCAATGGGCAAGTTTATCTGCTGTGATTTTTTTTTTTTTTTTTTTTTTTAGCTTCCCTGCTGGTGAAAAATACTTAAAAGTGCTGCATTTGCTGCATTTGTGGCTATAAACAGTGTCCTAGATACCAAGAGAACACTCACGTAGCCACTGATTAGTCTCTACTAGTGTAATTGAATTTGGATTTGTAGGAAATTTTGAAGGCTTTTGAGAATTGTAGTTGTCATTAAATTATTTTGAACATTAAATTATTTTGAACGTTAGGAACACAAGCAAGTGCAGCTGACCATTTGCCATCATTGTGAAAAGCCTCTGTAAGTAGTGCAGCATCTGAGGAGCACTACTTTTGTGAGAAAAAAACCAGCAACCACCCATCAGGAAAAGAAAAGAAAAAAGGACAAACAAAAAAAATCCAACAAAGCATTAAAGGGATCAGATTTTCAAATGCAATTGCTACCAATTTCTTAGCTGCTGTGCAACAGAAATTTCTATGTAATTATACATAAAATTTGAAGTCAGCAGCCACTGTGAGCATATTACTTTAGAGAATTTAGTAATAAAAGCTATTTTGATTTTGACCAAAGTAAATCATTTACCTGGCTTGATAAATAATGCTGGTCTGTCTGTGACTATGAAGAAGATACTATTTGTAGTTAATGACTTGTAATGACTGACCAGGGTTCTTTAATTATGGAAATGGTATTGCTGTTGGCCTGTAGAATTCTCTGCATCTTCTGCCTGCAGTTCACGCACCTAAACAAGGTGTGAATGGACTTTTATTCTATAAGGAGAAGGACCCATTGATTATTCCAAAGTGGGTTCAACCTGGTTTTGAATGGATACAGTCAGAACACCCTTGTTCTCTGATAGAATGGCTCACATGCTGCCCCACCTCTTCATTTGGTATCATGCTGCAGTTGTGTGATGAGAGGGACAAGAGGGGAGAAGAGTCCACTGAGCCAGACCAATTCTCTAGAAGATATCAGGAAAAGCTGAGTTGTCATACTGCTGGACTGAGGTGTAGCTCCCCACTACTAGTTGATTCTACTTTTTGTAGCAACTTTCTCCAGTGTTCATTTTTTTGCATCTTTTCAGATGAGAAAAATAAGGTTGAGGGAGAGGGAATTCATGCTAATATTGCCACCAAGGGCATGGCCATGGTGCAGAAAAAGACATGGCAAGGAGAGAGGATAAGACAGAGCCAGATGGTCTCTAAAAATATTTAAAACACTGAGAACAGGG
Organism: Psilopogon haemacephalus; assembly: GCA_013396835.1. Lineage (NCBI taxonomy): Eukaryota > Metazoa > Chordata > Aves > Piciformes > Megalaimidae > Psilopogon > Psilopogon haemacephalus. The sequence continues at coordinate 497,699 of VWZI01015460.1, forward strand.
TTCATGCTGCTTGGAGATGACATCTTTTCTGTCAATGACATGCTCTCTCCCTCCCTCTCACATACATATATAGGCACTCCTCACACCCCCAACCTCCCAAAAGAGTAGAAATGGAATACATCTGTATCTATATATGTATGTATGTATATATATGTCTCCTGGCAAGCAGAAGTCAGTGCAGCAATAAGCATCAAAAGGTGTCACAATGCCTTATTCTGTAAACCTGTTCATAAATCAGAATGCAGTAAAGAGTGCAGTTCATTAAAGAAAGGAATGTTTAGAAAGCACGAAACAGCTCATCAAATTTCTCCTAAGGAAGGAGTGTTCATTTACTACTTGTGAGCACTGACAGAAGAGGATGTTCTCTTTCCTTTTCAGAATTCCTATAAATATTTCTAGTTTTACAGCTGCATATATTAGGGACAGGTGAGACTCTTATGTAGATAACCCTGGCTTTCTTTGTGAACAGTAGAATTACCACTGGTTTCATATTTATTGAAACAGACAATGTATTTTTTCTGGATTTGTGGTGTTTGTCTTGCCATTGTTTGTTGGATTGGTTGTTTTTTTGTATGACAGGGTCATGAGATTAAAGATGTCCATCATTTTGCTGTTTGCTATTATCCTGACACTGGTTTTGATATCTCTACATGTCCTATAGATATTTCTTGTCCCAGAAAAATGGAACAATCATGCCATGGTTGGATACAGATTTCAGTCCCTTAATTTCCATGAGTTGGCAAACGATAGCCCTTTGCAAACTGAGATGCACAATTAAATTCAAAACATATCTGCTGTAGAATTGACATGGACTGTGTAAGTACTGCAGCTGATAGTCTTTGGCAAGACTCTGTGGATGTGTCTATTAATGCTGCCTCCATTCTTCTACTGAATAGTATCATTTTGTGGGTGTAGTCCTATTGCTTTTAATTGAATAATTTGATGAATGGGGAGGGAAAGAGCTTTCTTCAGGAGGACTAAGATGGCAGCATCAAGAATGTAGATTAAGCAATGGTGCCTCAGGGAAGAGAATTAGACCTTAATATTCATGTTATTTCCACTGAGATACGTATCTTAAGCTAAATTCTCAAAGGTTTGCAAAGGGTTTAACCACACATGCCATTCAAATTGAGGGGAGTCACAGAGCTAAAACCCCATGTAATGTTTTGAGAATGTATCTCCTGGGTGTTAATTTCATCATCTAAAATATATAGCATAATGGATAGTTGCTGCACAAATACAAAGTTTTAAGTCCCTCTAGGGGCTCTGCTAACAGCATAAACCATGAGAGTGTATCTGAGTTGTTTATGAACAGAGGCAGAATCCCAAGAGTGATACACAGCCATAAATTCACTCCAGTCTGTGCCTATCTAGTGTTATTTGTAATATCAGAGAGAGCAGTTTTCCTTTAAAATTACTTCCTTTAAGAGCTTAAACTGAGGAGCTCTGCTTGAAAATCACTTCTGCTGGCAGAGGAGCTTTGCTGGAGGAAAGACTCTCTACCTGTGTGTTTTTTCATACCTTGATTTTGTACTTAACTATTATTCAATTCACATGACTGTGATAATAATTTGCAAATAACTTTAAAAATGCATTTTGTTTACTAGGCTGTATTTGACAATAGATATTCTATTAAGCCAGTTGTATGTTTTAATAGTGCATGTTAAAATGTACTATTAACACACAAGCCACAATGAGATGCCTAAGAGACCTCTTTATACAACCAAAATGTTGTGTGTTGGCTTTTTTTCACTAAGAAATGAGAAGTGAAAAGCCTGAAGAACTTTAGGGGGATTCAGTTGTATCTTTCTCCCAACAGCAAACCCAGCTTAGCCCAGTCAAAGCAAGAGAATAACATATTGGAGAGGACAAATTCAAATTTTAGCCTTAGAGCTTTCTACAGCAAATTTCTGACAACTGTTTTTATGAATATCAAATTTTTATAAGGTTGAATTTGTATTGAAATGATCAAATGTTGATGTAGCTGTTATTAGAGTGTCCTAATTACTAGTATATTATTACTTTAAGTTGTGTTGTAGTGAGATATAAAAAGGAATCTTGTACTTAGTGCATGACAAATATGCGTAAGTGCTGTTTATAGATTTATATGTTCATAGAATGGTTTGGATTGGAAGGGAACCTGAAGATCATCTAGTTCCAAACTCCCTGCCATTGGCAGGGACACTTACCACTAGACCAGATTGCTCAAGGCCTCATCCAGCCTGGCCTTGAACACCTTCATGGAGAGGGCATCCATAATCTCCCTGGGCAACCTGTTCCAGTGTCTCACGACCCTCACTATAAAGAATTTCTTTCCAATATCTTGTCTAAATCTACTTTCCTCAAGCTTCAATCCATTCCCTCTTGTCCTATCACTACAAGCCCTTGTAAAAGTTCCTCCCCAGCTTTCTTCGAGGCTGCCTTCAGGTACTGGAAGTCTGTTCTAAGGTCTCTCTGGAGCCTTCTTTTCTCCGTCTTAAGTTCATAAAGCTGACTGACGAGCATAGCTGTGCAGAGAGGAAGCCATGGTTTACCTTGGTCCTGTGAACAGCAAGTGGGCAACACTAGACAGCTTTGTGAAACGTCAGTTTAGATCCAATAGAACAAGGACCCTTAGTTATAAAGAAAACGTACAGTTCTGACAGAAGGGCTGGCTTGAATGCCTCAGAGAAATGTGAGGCATTTTACGGAGTGTTTCTCTATTTGGTTAGTAAGAAGCCCTGATCTTTGTTCTTGCTGTGCACTTGTTTTAGCTGCTACCTGACAAATTTAGCACTTGCTGCATCTTACAGTATTTTGGGAAGTTACAGTTCTGATTATGATTTAGTCTTTCCTTATAGACACTATGGACACAGTCTTGTCTAGCATTACTCATCTGAGCATTTGTATTACCAGCAATAACTCTTTGTGCCCTGTTTGTTTTCTTTTGCTTTGTAGTTTCCTTTCTTTGAAAGGTTACTGAGCAGTACTTCACACACACTTTTGGATGCATTGTCACTCCCCAAATAGTGTGAGGTGGTACCAAAGATAGGGAGGACTGGCTCAGAGTTTCACACCTTCATGAAGTGTAGCAGGTGAAGCATGTACCCTGAGGTTGCTGGGACTGGAGAAGACAGTGTGACTAGATGACAGTCCTGCCAGCCAGAGTTCTGACAGTACTTGCCTGCTTGCTGCCCCTGCTGCTTGGGACTGGTTTAGATTGTCAACCTACTAGGAAAATCAGGAGGGTAAATTTCCACTATATACTTGAGATGGTTTGGAAGTTACCTGCCCCCCCCACCCCCCACGCTTTTGAATTCACCCAGACAAAATCAGCCGACTGGAACTTAAGGAATGAAGCTTTCTATTCACAGCTTAGCACAATATACAAGCAGATATTTACAATATATTTCAAATATTTACAGCTATATATCAAAATGAAGTGAAGCTAGCCTTGGCTGCAGTGACCATGAAATGGTAGAGTTTAAGATCTTCAAGGCATCAAGGAGGGTGCACAGAAAACTCACTGCTCTGGACTTCAGAAGAGTAGACTTCAATCTCTTTAGGGACCTCCTTGGCAGGGTGCCATGGGAAAAAATCTGTAAGGAATGGGGACCCAGGAAAGCTCAAGGATCACCTCTTCCAGGCCCAGGAGCAGCAATCATAGAATCATAGAATGGTTTAGGTTGGAAGAGACCTTAAAGATCATCCAGTTCCAACCCCCCGCCATAGGCAGGGACACCTCCCACTAGATCAGGTCACTCAAGACCTCAGCAATGCCTCCCAAAAAAGAGGAAGGCAGGTAAGAATGCAAGAAGGCCTGCATGGTTGAATAGAGAGCTCCCAGACACACTTAGACACAAGAAGAAAGCCTACAGAGAATGGAAGCAAGGACAGGTAACCTGGGATAAATACAAAGAAATTGTGCGTGCAGAGATCAGGTTAGGAAGGCTAAAGCACAGCTGAAATAGAATCTGGCTGGGGACATTAAGGAGAACAAAAAGAATTTTTTCAGGCATATCAGTGAGAAAAGGAGGACTAGGGAGAATGTGGGATCCTTCCAGAAGAGAAATGGAGAGCTGGTGACAAAGGATGTGGATAAAGATGAGGTGCTTAATGACTTCTTTGCCTCAGTCTTCAGCAGAAAAGGCTCCAACCATGAAATCCATGTCCCAGAGGGCAAAAGTAAGGACTGGGAGAAAGAAGATCTGCCCACTATAATTGAAGATCATGTACCTAAAGAATCTGAACGTGTACAAGTCCATGGGGCCTGATGACATCCCCACACAGGTCCTGAGGGAACTGGCAGATGAAGTTGCCAAACCACTGTCCATCATATTTGAATGGTCATGGCAGACTGGTGAAGGGAAACATAACACCAATCTTCAAGAAGGGAAAGAAGGATGAACTCTGGGAACTACAGACCAGTCAGTCTCACCTCTGTGCCTGGCANTCATGTACCTAAAGAATCTGAACGTGTACAAGTCCATGGGGCCTGATGACATCCCCACACAGGTCCTGAGGGAACTGGCAGATGAAGTTGCCAAACCACTGTCCATCATATTTGAATGGTCATGGCAGACTGGTGAAGGGAAACATAACACCAATCTTCAAGAAGGGAAAGAAGGATGAACTCTGGGAACTACAGACCAGTCAGTCTCACCTCTGTGCCTGGCAAGATCATGGAGCAGATCCTCCTGAAGGCTCTGCTGAGGCGAATAGAAAACAAAGCAAAGGTGATTGGTGGTAAGCAGCATGGCTTCACCAAGGGCAAATCATGCCTGACGAATTTGGTGGCTTTCTTTGATGAAGTCACAGCAACAGTGGACAAGGGAAGAGCAACTGATGTCATCTACCTGGACCTAAGTAAGGCCTTTGACTCTGTCCCACATGACATTGTGGTCACCAAACTGGAAAAACAAAGACTTGATGGGTGGAGCACTCGCTGGATAAGGAATTCGTTGGATGGTCACACAGAGAGTGGTGGTCAAGGGCACAATGTCCACCTGAAGACCAGTGACAAGTGGCCTCTCTCAGGGGTCAGTGCTGGGACCAGTGCTGTTTAACATCTTTGTCAGTGACATGGACAGAGGAATTGAGTGCACACTCAGCAAGTTTGCAGATGACACCAAGCTGTGTGGCACAGTCAACTTGCTGGAGGGCAGGGATGCCATCCAGAGGGACCTGGACAGGCTGCACAGGTGGGCCCAGGCCAACCTCATGAAATTCAACACGGCCAAGTGTAAGGTCCTGCACCTGGGCTGGTGCAATCCCAAGCACAGATACAGGCTGGGTGGCGAATGGCTGAGAGCAGCCCTGAGGAAAATGACCTGAAGTCTGGGTATATGAGAAGCTCAACATGAGCTGACAGTGTGCACATGCAGCCCAGACAGCAACTGTGTCCTGGGCTGCATTAAGAGCAGCATGGCCACCAGGGCAAGGGAGGTGATTCTCCCCCTTTACTCTGCTC
>VWZI01015460.1:503423-531220 GCA_013396835.1 Psilopogon haemacephalus
CCTGTTCTAGTGGGAGGTGTCCTTGCCTATGGCAGGGGGTTGGAACTGGATGATCTTTGAGGTCCGTTCCAACCTAAACCATTCTATTATTCTATGAAATATACAAGTTAAAAGTAAGACAGAAACACAATACCCCTCCCAGAAATCAGATCTCAAAAACATGTGTTCCAAAGGCCAATTCAAAGTCTACAAAATGGGGCCTAAAGGAGACAATTAATAAAATATTATTTGGTCTGTTTCTATGGGATTCTTGAAGTATTTCCTACTGATAACCGTTCTTTGTTTACAGTTTCTAAGACAATTTTCACTCTCTTGGAGTTCTTCCACAGTCCTTTGTGCTCCTACTTTTAAATAAATACCCCTCCCAGAAATCAGTCCCCAAGAGGGGTTCCCAACAACTCTTCCACCTTCTCTCCACCTCCCAATCTTATCCTAGAATCTACCTTACATGCAAGGTGAATAGGAAAGATCAGCGAGGTGGGTTAGAAGCAGAATTGATTAATTGGGTTATACAGATCCAGGTAGAAGCCATAGAGAGAGAGACCAACAGAGCTCAGACTAAGAGCAGCTGTCTTATCTACGTTTATGTCCTTGCTTTTATACATCTCAGTAAACCTATGAGTGAAGCAGTCATCACCGTTGTTTTCTTTTCACAGGCTATAATCTGATTTTTCTCATTAAATATTCCATTTAGCCTCAAACCAGCACAATACTTATTAATTCTTTTAAACAAAGCAGAAACCAAACTATGAAAATGTAAACAAACCGAACCAAAAACCCTTCAAACCTGCAGCAGTTTTTGGATCATTAACTGGTATCGTACTGGGCTTTTTAAACAAAGAAATATAGTGATGGAGGCCCTGTCATCCGTAGATTTAAGAGGGGAGGCTTGAATTCGTTCTATATCATCAGCAGCAAACCACTTACGTGTTTTAGAACAGATATAATTGTGCTTGGATTTCAATTTCATCAATACTAGAGTTTTAGGTAAAGTCCACCTCTGCAGAAATTTTTCAAATCATTGAAGTTATGGTTCTGTGCAATTACTAATTATCAAACTTTCTGTTGCTGTGAAGCTGCATAGTGGGGCACAACTCATAAACATTTCTGTTCATGTTTTCTGTCACTCTTGAAGACTAACTGGAAAGGGTTTCATTATCTCCCTGTTATTTCTTTAAGAAATTTTATTCAATTGAAATAAGCAAGTAGACCTAAAATATGATCTTTTAAAAATGTATTTTGGACTCCTATGTTTACTTGATGGAAAGAGATTTTCCTAAAGAAGCTTCAGTGATAGCAGCACAGTTGATTATATGGGCTTTATTGCATACACATCAGTCTTTTTTTTTTTTTTCCCCTCTTTATCAAGAACAGGGAATAGAAAAAGTGCAATTCCAGTAATTGATAAGGGCAAGTTGGTATTATACACATTGCAGTCTAACAATGCACACAATTAAGTTTCATTTCTACAGACATATTCAGATTCTGCAAAATCAGTAAAGTGAAAATTGTGAGGTTTTTTTTCTTTAGTTTTTCAGATAAGAATCATCCTCTGCAAATTCAAAGTGTCTGAGCAACCAGGACAGGAGCTATTCTTTATGTCTCTGTGTTACCTTGGATCTTACTTTTTAAGATTTTAGTTATTCAAAGGAGCTAGCTCAGACCATTCCATCACTGAAGATGCAGTCAGCAAAAAACCGTTCAAGTCAGCTGAACTCTTCCCATTTGCTTCAGCACTAGTTAGATTGGGCTGCACAGAGTTTGGCATCCTGCCTTTATCAGACCCTAAAGGAAAGTAAATTTCCTAAAATTGTCAAAATCAGAGAATCTTTAAAGCTAATACTTATTTACAGCTGTGCAGGATTTCTACATACTCACAGCCTTAATGCTGTATTACTGTGTCCTTATCTGCTGACTTTTATAGAGGAAGCCTTAACAGGAGGACACCATAGAATTTTTTAATATATATGTTGAGTACCTCCACCAGTGAAGTCAAGCTCCCTCATTCCTATCATCCTTAATGTAAGTATTCTTTTTTAAAATGAATATGCTTCTGTAATTTTACATAGTCATTAAAAGCGACTTTATATTTCTTCTTAGAAAGGGAAAGTCCTTTAGCAGCATCGGGGCATGAGAGAGGGAGTGTCTGCTCAGTTCCTCTGAACTCCTACAAAGTTTGGGAACTGGGTAAAGCAAATAAATTGAATCCCAGGGCTGATGACTATGAGACCAGTGAAGCCAAAACTCTGCAGCTGATGTGTGGCACCAAGAGCTCATCTCTAAATCATTGCATTCAGATTTACTTCTCTTCATTTAGACCATTAGCATAGTGAGAAAGGTTAAGCTGGCTATTATCAATAGGAGATCTCAAAAACATGTGTTCCAAAGGCCAATTCAAAGTCTACAAAATGGGGCCTAAAGGAGACAATTAATAAAATATTATTTGGTCTGTTTCTATGGGATTCTTGAAGTATTTCCTACTGATAACCGTTCTTTGTTTACAGTTTCTAAGACAATTTTCACTCTCTTGGAGTTCTTCCACAGTCCTTTGTGCTCCTACTTTTAAATAAGGCTTTTTCCCTCCTTCAGTCATTCTCTCCCTCTGTTTTGGTTTTTCTTCAAGGAAAACTCCTTTTGAAAATCCAGGAGGAGACGAGAGGGAAAAGCTTATAGAATGACTTGTGACCTTAACACACATTACTTTTAATTATGTTTTTTTTCCAAATGTTGCTGGCTGTTGCATGATAGCCTTTGTTTTGCACAAACAATTTACTGTTGAATTGGTTAACGAAAGCTTCCAACAGTATTCAGTACAGTGACAGTACAGTGACTGGCATGAAGCAGGAAATGAGATTGTACAGCAGAACTGAAAAGTGGCACAACATTTGCCAATATTCAGTCTTTTGATTCATCACACTTAGGAAAAAATGTTGTTCTGTTCTACTGCTCATTCCTTTCACATGACACTAAAATCTTAAGGTAAATGACTCTTAGTGATTTTCATTTTCTCTTTAATATAGCCATGCACATCATTAATAACATTAATAAATCTAGGTTCCAGATGGATTTATAAGCAAAATGACAGAGAGGGGATTTTTGAAAAACATACCTAAATACAGAGGCTCACTTCTGCCACAAGACTTTGTTCTGGATGCAAATAGTGTGAGGTATTTCTGTAATTTTTTAACCGATTGAATGGAAGAGTTACATTTGGGGAAAATTATAGGTTTTGTCCAGTAGCATTCAAATAAAAACTCATAGCATTCTATGTTCTCTGTGATATGTTATTTTATCTCTACTTATACAATCTTTATAATGAAAGAAGTTATTTAATGTGAAGGTTACTTTGCACATGAAATATATTTTTTAAAATAGTATTTTAAAATTGTACATTTAAAACATCTTTCTTGCAGTTCTTCATTTTTACTAAAATGGCACAGAAGGGTTTACCCAAAATATGTTAGTTCCTGCTTAATTGTTAACTATCAGGACTTAATGTTATTTACCTAGGAGATGTCTTGTATGGTTGTCATCTGACATAAAGGCAGATAGTAGTTATAGTTAGAAATGGCTGCCTGCCATTCTGTTTAAAAGAAGAACTTGTGCCATTTTCTGAAGGGCTTAAAATCCAATCTCTAAGGCTGACAGCATCAGTATAGAAAAGAGAAACCCAGTAGGTTTATTTAACAGTTTAATCTGCTAAATGTGTGTCCAGTTGTCCATTGCCTTGAAATTAAAATACTCAGCAAGAAGGTCTGAATTTATTCTGAGTTTATCAACAAGATTCTGCACATCCCTTAAAACCTGTTTAAGCCAAGAAATAGCAGAAATGAAAGCAAAGTTTGATTTGATTAAAAATGGCAAAGGTTTAGTTTTTCCCATTAAGAGTACCAGTCTACCCTGATTTGCTAACTAGTATTCTGTATTCTCTTTTTCCGTGCAGAAATTATCTCAAATATACGTAAGGCATGATAAAAAGTAAGTTTATGATAAAGTAGACATTTGGAGAGGACAAAATCTGGAGGATTCTAGTATTAATATTTATGCAGAATTAACTCTCCCTTACAATTTCTACAGATTAAAAAATGCACGACACCCTTTTTCTCCCCCTCTCTAGTTCTGCTGGAACAAAAAGAAAATAATTTTATTTGTCAGTGATCGTTTTCCCATATTGAGCACTATCTCACTCTGTAAAATTGTCATGCTGAAATTAGAATCTAGCCTGAAAAGTATGCAGTGAGAGAAAGCCTGGAAAAATCTATTTTTATACTGAATTAATTGTGGGCAATTAACAAGGCAGGAGTTATAAAATATGCAGTTATTTTATTTCTAAAAAGCCCCGCCCACAAACTATGTATGAACTAGTTAAATTTAGGTTCTAATGCATTTGGGAAAATCTTAACAACGATGCTTACTGGCAATTTAGTAATTTTGGAAAATCAGAATATTGGAGAAGTTTAGCCACAAATGGCTTTGCCCCACTTATAAATAGGCAGCTTGGAGCCCTAGGGAAAGTCTGTTTTACTCACAGCAGTGGAGTAGAATTCAGAGATAGTCCCTGGCTCCTTTGTGTCAGTGTTGGAACTGCTCAGTGTCTTGATAGCCATTGAGAGGCTTCCAGATCTTCCCTGACTTTAGCAGGGTGCTGGGAAAGAGGCAGACAATCTCTGACCTGATCCTGGTTCCTTTTGGCATGGAGGCTTGCAGAGGTGCAGGCAGGAGCTCTTGCAGATGTGCAGAGAGCATAATGTCAGTGGCACTTCTCACTATAGTGTGAGGCATTTCATGCCTTCTTCTGGGAAATTTCCAGCGCTTAAGTTTCCAGGTCATTCAAGCCCAAAACATCAGGGCTAAGCTGGTCTGAAGCATGAGGCAGAGCAGACCGTGTTGTCCAAGCCGAGCAGTCCATAGAGCAGAGCAGCACACGCTGAGGCAGAGGCAGCACAGAGCAGCTCTACTGCTTGCATCTTGGCTCAATTTATATTATTTGCCCGATTGCAAAGGCTCCTTTGGCTACAGAGATTCACCAATCAGAATGGCATTTGCAAAACTGACCGTATTAGGTGAACTCAGGGCTTGCTTACTCTTATTTGGGCAATACACTAACAAGTACCTAAATACCCTGGGTACCTGTTAATCACTTTGGGAGGAGACATAATGACCCAAGCCTTTGTTTTCCTCCCACCCTTGCTTCCCCCATCAGCAAAAGGGTGGGGCAAGCCAGGACATCTAATAGGCCTGTTAGCCTTCCAGGACATATACTTTAATCAGTTAAAGAAGTATGACTTCCACTGATCATAGGTAGCCCAGTCCATAAGCAACAAGATCACTGTATGACTGTGCTTACAAAAATTCACTCAATTTCTGCAAGTGAGCAAAGCATGGTGGAAATCGAAGGAATCAGTGAATAGCCAAAGCTTAGGCCAATCTTCAGTTGCCTGTAAATGGAGACTTTATATAAAAATGGTCCAAAGATTTCTGCTTCATAGACTATAAAAACAGTGACTTGAAGTATGCCTGCTGTTGAAATGTCTATATATTGCAATATTATTTGACAATGAGGAAGAAAAATAATAAGCTTAAAAACTTGTTCTCTCTGAATGCTTTTGACTACATGCTGAATTTTTTTATCTGGTAAATTAATTGGTAAGTTTTGACTATAGTGCTCTACTCTTGTAGTTGCTCAGGCAGCCACCAAATTAGCATTCAAGTTCAGGATGACACTTTTTAAGTGAACCTGCCAATTGTTCTCCATGTGATTTGATTTGCTGACAGAGCAGCTGAGACATGCAAATTAAACATCCTTTCGATGAAACTAACCAGAGTATGAACTGCATGAGCAGACCTTATGCCTCCTGGCCTCCTAATTGGCCCCTGGACAATGGAACCAGAGTAGAATGACTCAAGTGAAACAACCCAGAATATAGAATATGTACATATTAGGTTCACACTGCAGACTTCGGTGTCTATAGTTCTGGCTTCCATGATTACACTTTACTTTCCACTTCCATGACTCCAGGTGTGCTGCAAATTTGTTCCATCTTGGAACATGCAGGGTACAGGAAGGCTATGCTGAAAAAGCAACAAATGTAAATTCTCATGACAGTGTCTGTGAATATGGAATAGTTATGGTTTCTTTTTCTCTACAGTTTTAAGGAAATGCAGGCTTTTATGAGAACAAATTTTGCTTTTATAAAAAATCAGTCTACTCTTAATAAACATTTTTGCTAGGTATTTTCTAGCGGTCAATCCAGTTACATGTTAAGTTAAATGATACTCAGATACTGCAGTTTCATACTCATTGCGCTAATGGTAATAGAAGGTCTTGTTAAAGTTTCCTTTAACTATCTGAGTCTTACTGCAAGGACAGTGATTTGCATTAATTGTTCTGATTTAGTCAGTTTCCTGCCTTTCATACTGGGGGCATATTTGGTTGCTTGGTTACCCATTTGAGATGACTGTGTTTTAGATAATCATTGATGGAAACATTATCCAGAAGGTAAGTGAGCAGCATCTTGCAGATTTTCAACAGGCCACAAATGTAAAAATAGATCTATGCAAGCAGAAGATAAATTGTGATAGATGGATGTAATCTACATATTTGCTCACACTTACTGAATGCATTTACACACCATTTGTATATGCCACTTTGTTCTTATTCTTGTATCCTTAAGCTAAAAGGAGAGTAAAAATTACAGAAGTGTGTGCTTTAGATCAGCAGGAATGGTGATAATGGATATCCCATAAGATGTTGAGAGGGCAAATTGAGTAGGTGCACAAAGAAATCAGACTCTTGTAGCTCATTAGCAACCTTTTCATTCTGGTCTGCAGCAGCAGCTCAGCTAATCTTTATTTTGTAGGGAAAAATTAATTTGTTTATAAAACATGGAAGTGCGATACTGAGTATGTGAAATAAGATTCATTAAAATGTTGCTTCTGATGAGAGGTGCCAGCTGTTTGACATGACATAGGGCAGTAGTTTAAGATTAAGCCCACTTAGAAGTCATCCTGTGCAGTATGGTGACATAGACTTTTAAAATGTCTTACATCTGTTTAATTCTTTTGATATATTTAGAAATATAATAATCCACAATTTGCTAAATGCAGCTACTAATTTTGCTGTTGCCAATAGAATTGCCACTGGGATGACTCAAAAGAATTAAGGAGGACAATACAGATATTCCTGGTGATCATTTTAAACTGCTTCTACTCCATTAAACCTGAGAGCACCAGTATGGTCAGTACTCATGATAGTTGCTTTTTCTCCCTGCAGCTTATTCTTGTAGGCCTGAGTGGATATTCAAACAGCAAAAGAAGCTTCTCTGATGGCTGAATAGAAGTGCTTGAAAAGACAGAGCATGACCAGAGCACGAAAAATTTAAAAGAAAACAAACTCTGAATAAGTATGATTTATTTAAAGGCAACCTCAAAAATTTTAGAGATAGCTTCAGACACCTGTGTCTTCTTTCTCTGTCCCATTAAATGTCCATTAATACATAAATACTCTAAACTTCCAATTATTTTAATATTGAATTAATTTGTTTTAATTTTTTATGCTGAAATGCACATATCACTAGTTTTTGCCTGGAAATATTGAGCATGAAATAACTCAAGAGTCAGAATGGTGTTTTCCTATGCTTCCATTAGGGTTGACTGTTTACAGTAGCCAACTCCTACATACTCCATACAGATCTGAGCCTTACTGCACTAAGCACTGTGGCAATATCTAGCATGAAATACTCTTCAATTGAGGGATTTTACCATGTGATGAGGCCTACAGGCAAGCTATAGGCACAATAAACAAAATGTATATAAAAGGGAGAATAGGATAAAAAGGGTTGCGCTTGTTAGCTTTTCTTAATTTTTGAGAGAGTCAGATGAGTGTAGGGGAGAACCTAGCTATGACTACAGGTTAGTATTCTGCAGTATTTCCAGAGATGAAGTTGAAAAAACTTGTTTTCTTGCAATTCTAAGTATTAAAAAATATACATTATTCCCCATATTATCAGAATTTTTCTGGTTTTCCCCTCAAGGTATAAGTTGTTTTCATTGCAGCTTTTGAGCATTTAGGGTACACTGTTGATTGTTTTCAAGCTCTTGTCTCAACTACAAGAGCAAATAATTCATGTTTGGCTTTTTCTTGAGGGGTTTATGATTTTATTTTTGCTTTTAAGAAAGCAGAGTTCTCATTTAAGTACTAGCCTCCAGGATCCTGAGATTTCAGAAAATAACTGGATACAGCAGACCTGGCAGTCAGAAACTGGGATTTAACAACACAGAGTCTAGTTATCCCAACATACATGAAAAAATATTTAGAAAAAGGGTGAAAAGCCAAATTCTAGAGATAACCTTATGTGATGTGATATATGAGGCAATAGTACTAGATCAAAGCTGGGATCCATATTCCTTTGAGCACAAAATTCTTGAACTGTAGCTAATTCAGATGTGTACAGTTTGATTTTGTCACCCACTGGGTTTGAGTGATTACTTATTTGGATAGGTCATGTCCACATTCCATTTCAGGCAGGGATGAAAACAGAAGGTGAGTTATGTTGGTGCTGAATACAGCTAGCACAAATTCACCAGCTTCAAATATGCCTGAATCTCTGTGGCCTACCTCTGTTACATTGATCTTTGTTTTCTTTCTTATAAAAACATGTAATCTACTCTCCTCATCAGCATCTGATACCTTGTTTTCCTTTCAGTCTGTACCAAGGTAGGAAGAGCTTTCTGTTAAAATCACATCTCTCTAGTCATTAGAAACCCTACTGCCATATAGCTGCTATTTAGTGTTTTAACTCCAATAGTACTTCTGCCTTATGGGTCTTTGTATTGATTTTCCTTGTGGGAAATTTAACCTCATCATTCAAGAGTAACTAGTGGAATCAGCTGTTTACAGAGTGAAAGAACAACTTCTTTGACATTAGAAAGGGCAGCATATGTCATGACTGGCCTCCTGCTAGTTTTATTGATACAGTTTTGGAGAGTGGTGGCTTTTATGTGCAAATACCAGGGCCAACAAATATAATGACTTTGCAACTTCATCTATTGTGCTTTGCATTATTACACAACCTAGAGTACACATACTGCTGGTGTACATACTGGTAGCGCTGCCACTGGGACAGGTGGCAGTCCTAGGAAAAAGAGTTTGATTCTAACTGTATGTGTATTGACAAAGGCCCCATGTTCATCTTTACTCTTACATAGGATGCAAACTTCTGACATGTAATTTCGAATCAGTTCTTCTTCTCTTGTTATCATTGCACAGCCGATCCACCTCCGTACATGAGATGTTGTCAAACATTCCTCATGGATTCTCCTCACTTTCCAAAAGCAGCAGTAAAACACTTATTACCCTCAATGGACGAAAAGTTGAATTAATATCAGGTGATCACTCCTCTAAATACACCGTCTCTGTGAATCAGTAGAGGGATATGGCAGTGGTAATCTACTTAACAAATGAGGAGATACAGAGGATGGCAAATCTGAAATCACATTCTCTGTCAAAATTCTAGTCCTGTGGAAAGATTCTGATTGTGGCAAGTATCTAGAATTTTAAAAGGGGTCCTGATGCTTCTTAGAATTAGGTTGCTCTTATTTTGGTGCTTATGCATTGGCGATTACTTATATGCAGATTCCCAAGTTTTAAACATTTTGCCTCTATGTACCACAGCAAAACATTTGAAAGATATGATTTGTTTTCCATAGCAGTGTGTTAACAAGCCTATGTGATGATTTTTTTAGAAAAGGAATATTAGTGTATTTATGTGTGTGTGATATTAGATGGAGTGATTTTCTCTTAGCAAAAGCACATTTTACTTTTGCCTTAAACTCTTATCTGATTTTAAAGCCTGAATTTACCCATCATTCAAGTCATCACGGAAGAGCCTTTACCTGGGATTTGAGTCCTTTGGGCTGTATAAAAATAGGATTATAGAACATCTGGCTGCACAGTAGGAATGTTTCACTCTGAAGTACAAAAATAAAGCTGCAAAAGGTAAAGAGAAAAACATTCCTGTCAAGAAATTATCCTTTCTTTATATTTCTTGTATCCATCAAGGACTAGCACCTTAGAGGTGGAAGGCAAGGAGACAACAAAAGAAAAATGCAGGGAATTAAAGACCCACATCATATCATTAATACTTTGGCAGTTTTGACAGCCATGAGTAGAAATAAAAAATGTAGCTTCTTAAAGCTTGCAATTGAGAGGGAACTCAGCAGATTCTCAAAGTTGAACCCTTGGTTCAAATTCACAGAAAATTAGCATCCCATATTGCTTCTGAACGATGATGGACTTAAGAACAGAAAGTTAAAATGATCAAATACATTTAGGAGATAATCTCCCAAGAATGTATTATTTTTAAGACTATGACTAGAACTGGGAGCTTTTTAAAATAATTTATTTATTATTATTGAAGTAATTTGTTCATGTCTTCATTAGTAATTTTCTGTGACTCATTTAAAAAACCAAAAGGAAACATCTACTGGAGCTCAAAAACTGTCTTTTCTCTGCCTATTATTAATCATGACAAAATCACAAAGATCTGTGATCTGCTCTGTTTTCATTGTGGTCTGCTGTATTTTTCACTGACACCTCATCAATGCAAGACTAACTTGTCATGACAATTGTTGATAGCACAAATAGTAGCTTATGTCTTGGATATTACTTAAATATTACTCATACAGTAATGAAACAAGGAACCATTTTAATGATTACAAAAATAATTGTTTAATTCCAATATTTTTTTTTAATGTAAAAATGTGAAATATTTTCAGATTTTTAGTTGAAACCTTGCCGTTTCAACCGAGCAGTACTTTTTACATTATGAACAAAAAGTATGTATCAGCAGATGTATTAGATATACAAAGAGATAGTTAGCTAATATATGCCATAGTTAGGAAGGTATTTTGTGCCTTAGAGTCACACAAATCTTTGGTCAAGAAAGATGAATCTGCAAGTGAAAGGCATTTAATATAGCCTAAGAATATTATAAAACAACACTATTGAATATGCCACAATTTATTTTTAAAAGGGACCAAATCAATTAAAAAAAAAACCAAAAAAAAAAAAACCAACTCTTGCCACAAGTCCCCAAATATAAATATATAAATCTGTGAAACTGAGCTCAACAGCCCAGGCTGAAGACATGTTGGTAAGACATGAAAGCAGTGCACCTGGTACATGTTTTTGTGACTATTGGTAGGGCATTCACCACCTTTAGCTGGTAGATGTATTTAAGCATCACATTTTGAAGCTTCACTTGCAGACAGGCCATTGCTATTTCCCCCAGCCAATTTTCCAGCTGTTTCATCTGTACCTGTAGCAAAGAGAAAGAAATGCTATAAATTGGTCTGATAACACATTGCAGCTCTTGTTCTTGTAGAAGTCAGTATTTTACATCTTATGCTACTGCAGAAGTGCAATATTAGATGACCATTTGCTTTGGAATTGCTAATAGTCCAGAGACCATGATCAATTACTATTTCTGTTTTTAAAGCAAATTCTAGCATCAAATCCTCTCAGCATTTGTGCTTGTAGAGTGCTGGCTGGTTTTACCAATTGTGTGGTGTGAAGGGTTTATCAGCAGGGGTTTGCATGGTGTTCTTCAGTGCCTTCGATTTTTAGTAAGTGGGAAGCTGAAGATGGGGTCAGTCACATTCCTATGTTGTTTAATATCCACCATCTTCAGGGAAGAAGGAATGTATTTCCCAGTTTTGTGTTGACAGCACTAACATCTTTTATACATTTCAATTAAATAGCTCAAAGCAGTCCTATATTTATCTCTCCCATGGCTGTTGAGAAACTTGGTTCACAACCACTTCCATTTGACAAAATGGGACCCACTACTTCTGAGAGCAAGAATCTCCAGAAGCTTGATATTCAGCTTTCCTGCACTGTGTGTGCCTGCCAGCAACTGCTTGGGTGTAATTAAGACTAGTAGGAATGTTGCAGATAACTTCATCAGAACCAGTGCTCCTCTTTGCATAGTGATGCCACAGTAGTATGAAGTGAGACTTAAGCAAAATGTCTTGCTCATTTTAGGCAAGGTACCATTATTCCTAAAATAGATAGGATCCTTTAGAATTATAAGGAGTTTTATGTAATTTCTTTCAGATTGTTTGACACCATTACAATATACTGCAGACTTGCTAAGGTTAGACAATAATAATTTGTAATAGATGTAATACCTTCTTAGAACATTTCCTTGCCATGTATTTTAGTTTTCCATGGTGTTTCACTCATACTACTTAGCAAAATCCAAAACTACTGTTGTGATTTTAAATTCTTTTCAATTGAAGTTGAAAAGGTAACTTCTTCTTCAATAGTAAAAGATGGCAATTATCCTGAAACAAGGTTCAGACTGAGTCTTGCTGATTATTACAGTGCTCAGACTGTATTTTAATGCAAGCATGAAAGTTAGCATATTAGAACACTTCTTTTGAATTTTACTTATGTCTTAAAATGCTAAATAAGAAACAGAAAATGGGCCTTTCTTTTTCTTTTTGAGATGGGACCTTTGAGATGGTCCNTAAGCTCTTTCTTGCTAGAAGCAGCAGAAGTCTTGCATATTTAGCTATTGCACACATCTGGAAGTGTGTCTAGATGCATATCACACCAGAACAGCTTGTGATGCATCAATACAGTGGTGAAAAAACATTCTGCTTTAAAAAATTAAAAAAAAAAAACCACCAACTTATTCTCTCTATATTAATTAATTTCTATGTTAAGTCTTATTATAACCTTACTGAGGACTTGTCTGCCAAAGAAGGCTCTGTGGAATAGGCAAGAGCAGAGCCATTTCCCAGCTGAATGCTCTTGTACCAGCTAAGATATTCTGCATGAAGGATATCTACTGTCTTTACAGAGATTATTGCATGAGATTTTTGCTCAGGTTGGTAATTTACAGTGTATTTTAAAAAACAAATAAAAATCATTCCCCAGTAACTATTAGCTACTTAATACAGACAAGGTTTGGATTATTCTTGATCATTTGTCCAAATGACTGTGTAAAATTTTAGTAAACTTTGATCATCACTCATAATCACATAAAAGGTAAATGAGTCATAAAGATGGATGAGATACAGACATAACAAATGACCTGTTCAGAGCATGTGGAATATTCAGGTTTGCAGGTTTCTGTAATATAGTCCACCTGCCCTAGACACAGACAGCATAGCCTTGGCTTGTTGTACACTGTAGGTATGCTGTTGTGTACCTACAGTTTTTTGCAATGCCCTTCTGAAAAAGTGAGTCTTGTGAAAGCATATTGTCTGCATGTGTCTGCCTCTCCTTCAACCCTAGTAAATTCTGAACCAATGGGCCATTTTCAGTGAAATTAATCAAAGTGGAATTCTTCAGGATAAATTAGTGCCCAGTTCTTCAGATGGCTAAAACAGAGACTCTGTGACACTAAGTGAAAAGCTGTGAGAGGAAGTCCTGCTCAAGACAGATCTCTGTTTCGTAAGGTCTGTGCCCTTACTTACAGGAGATCAGGCAGCAGTTGCTCCTTAACAGGCGAAGTTGGAGACACAAGTCTGCCTTAGCTGAAATGCTGAAAACTTCTCTTAATTGTTAAGTACATTGAATGTACATATTATGGACTGTATCAGCCACATCCTTATGCAGTAGCAGGAAGGAAACCTGGACAACTTTCCCTTGTCTTGGGGTAGTGACTAGGGCACAAGCTGTACTATCATAATGCTGCACGTAAGATGTTTTATCTTTTGGAGTTTCTAACAGTTGTAGGGAGAGAAACATGGAAAGGCAGCATGGAATAATGAGGGAAAAGGCACATGGACTTATCTTTAAAATTGTTCAAAAGCCAGATAATCCACCCATAATGATAGCCCTGAAGGTCCTAGTAAAACAGATGGATATAGCCGTCTAGAACAGAGCCACTGTTTTATGTTCCTACAGAGAGGAAAAATTCCAGTGACGAGGATATATGAAACAAGTGATCAGTACTGTAGTGAAATGGTCCTGGGACAAATTCTCACTAAAATGCTGAAATGGAGTTGAATGAATATTTTCCAGAGAAGGATCTGCCACATAATTTAGAAAAATATAAATTGAAACTTCTCAGTAAGATAACCAAGGAGACTTTTAATTTTGAACTTGTGTTCCTGTATATGTTTTTTTTTCCCCCCCTGGTTTCTGTATTAGTCTAGTTAAGTGAATAATCCCAAAGAACTATTTTCCTCACTTACAGAACTAATATTAATAGAGAAAATCAGTGTGATGACTAAGCAGTAATAAAAACATGGACTCTGAAGTAGCATCTTCAAGACAACCATCTAAATTTTCATTAGCAGATCAACCATTTCTAAGTATTTATCAAGAAAGGTTTCGTTGTCATGCAACTGTGCTCAGATTATTTATTTTTATCCTCTGCTGTTATTTTCATTTAAATCCTAAAGAGAATAGATGTTACTGCTCAAAGGCTAGTCTTGTATTTTAAAAGGCTTTTCTCCTTCCTAATTGAGTAAGTTCAGACATAGGATGCTGTGAAATTTCCAGAATGTCTACTCTCTGCCATACTTTTCTATGACTCTGTTTTTATGATTTTTATGCCTGGAAATGGCACAATTTTCCACTGTTCAAGTGTATACAGAATGTTAAGAAGAACTTGCTGCAAAGCTGAATGTCTGCTGCAGTTCTTGTACCACAAGTCTTCTAAGTGCTGGGGAAAGTTCCATTTATATACGAACTGGATATCTCAGTACCTTGTATTGAACTTTTTGTAGTCACACAACTGCCATGTTTCCAGCCTGGCTGCATCATGTCAGAAGCAGTTCATGATATAGTTACTTTAGTCTTCTCTGCTCTTTTGTCTTCTGTAGAGACACTATACTTTTATGTCTGTGGTCATCCGTAATTTTGTAAGTTGCTGTTTCTAATTCAGTTGAAGTACTGTTAGCAGATATGATTTTGGAAATGCTTGAAAAATAGTAAATAAGATCATTTGATCTTTCCTGCAGCCCCTTCATAGTCACAGACAATCTAAAATGGACTTGAGTGGAAAATTTTGAAGGAATTAAGTTTCTGCCAAGAGGGAATTTCTATAACCCCTCCTCCATTTTTAACCAACTGAGATCTACTAATTTTAGAAGCATTCTGTGGTGTTTGTGTCTGTCTTTCTTGAGGCTTTGGCTCTGCAGGAGGTTACTCAATAACAATAATTTCTGAATACTGATTGCAATCTAAACATTTTGGTTGACTCAGGGCATCTTTGAAAGAGTAGAAATAGGGTATAGGGAATGGTTACAGAGGGAGAGGAGACTGGTACCATCTTTATTTCTCTGCAGAAAAGAAAGGATGGCCTGGTAGCTTTAGAAGTGATGACAGACATTTCTCATAACAGCTGATTCAGTGACTTTAAATGAGACAAGTGCATTTCAGAGAACAGCTGGAGGGAAAAAAAAAAAACAAAAACAAGCTCTACTGCTCTGTATTATCCTAACATGAGGTCTCAGCTTGTTTCTAGACCCTGTCCCAAGTCAGGAAAGAAGAAACTAACATGGGCTATCTCTATCCAGCATGATTGTCCTGAGCACTAGCCTGGATCTCCAGTTTTACAAATGGCACCTAGAGTGTCACAGGAGGCTAGCAAGGCCAGCTTGAGAAGTCACACTCAGCTCAACATGCAGTACACCATTCCTAAAAGTGAGTTTTCATCTCTGTGTCTCTGGACTGAGCCACACTGGAACAATCCCAGCACAACTGGAATAGTCTGTGGGGTGCATTAGTTGCTCAGAGCTAGCTTTTACTTCTGCAAATGAGGATTGTCTGGCTTGCTGTCACACCTGCAGAACATAGGAAATTTGATGTCACATTAACAGCTCTGAGCTTTGTAGACCTTCTGCTGTGGTTGGTCAGCCCAGCTGCAGGGCAGCATTGTGTTCATCATCAAGCTGACAACTCTTCTTGTTACAAATATTTATACTTACTAATGCTGCTAATATTTATTATAAATATTTTTGTTTAATTCATAAACACAACTGTAAGTTGTGAGTGCATAAATGTGATCTGATAAAGCTCTCATCTGAACATATTTAGGCTGCAAGCCTTCTGTGAGGAGGTCAGAGATGCAGTAGTCCTGTTTTTGCAGAGGTGACGCCAGATCCCTAGATAATGTCTGCCCACATGAAATGGGAGATGTGTGTGAGCAGGATAAAGCAAAGTGCAGCAGAGATAAAGAATTGACATTGTTTGAAAGGGATATCCAGTATCATTTTCTAGAAGACTAGATAACATTCACTTCAAGCCAAACACAAAAGATACCAATCTTTTTTTTTGAAAGAGGCAACCATATGTTTAACAGCTGATCAATTCACTACAATACAAATAATTAATAGGAGGAAATAAGGAAATGCAGAGAAGCTTTTCTGGCTAATCCATGTATGCCTAATTCAAATCTCCATTTTATATTGCTCTCTATTTTATTTTTTTGTTTCTCTTTACTGTGCCGTTACCTTTATTTCAGTATCATTAATTCATTTTGATCTTTAGCACAGTTGATTGCAAACTGCTGTCTCTCTGTTACAAATTGATTTGTCCTTTGAAAAAAAAAGGAGACGGACAGAAATGTCAAACTTGTTTCACAACGGAAATGTTGAACAGAAGACCTGGCTCCAATACAGTGTCCACCCCGTGGTTCTATGAATAAGTATTTATGGATTGTACTGAGCTTTCTAGCCAACTCCTAGTGTCTCCTATAATTGCTACTGTAGGAAACAAAAACGTTCATCTGAAAAACCAAACTCTTCATCTGAGTTGTGTAAAGCTATTATTCTACTTTATGTGTAGTTTGTTAAAGGGCAATAAACTTATGTGTTTCAAGAATAGAGAAATACGAGATTGACTGAGCACAGAATTTTCTTCCAAGTCTGGTGCTGATTGACAATAAGATTGGTTTAGTGCCTGTTCTGTTTTTCAGCATTTTGGTGGTGGTTCATGGGTTTCAGGTTGTCTTTTTCTTTTGTTCTGTTTTTTTGGGTGTAATTCTTGGTTTTATTCAAAAACCTTTCCTATGTTTACGTGCACTCTTTTTATTGTTTCTCCTGTTGGTTAAGGAAGTAGAGAAGAATAGTCCAGAAGAAATTAAAAAAAAAAAAAAAGAGAGAGAAAAATCATAAATATATCTACAAAAATAGGCATTTGCAGCAAGCAAAGTAGACAGGAACAGCTATAAAAGGTCTATATGCTAGGCATTAGAAGGCTGTGCAGAAATACATACTTGTGTGTAACAGAGAGGATCACACAAGCCATGAATTATTTTCCTTTTTGTCGTTCACATTAACCTGGACATTAATTGAACCATATTGTTTTGGCTGATTGATGTTGGTAATTGCCCTTTGAAAGTATTAATGTGAGGCTCGACAGGGCTCTGAGTAACCTGATCTAGTTGAGGATGCCCCTGCTTACTGCAGAGGCAGTTGGACCAGATGACTTTTGGAGGTCCCTTCCAACACAGACCACTCTATGGTGCTATATCCTAAATCTTTCACTAGTTTGAAGTTACAGTCTCTGCTAGTAAGACAGTTACTAAATGGTACACAGACAAGTCATTAAAAAATCAAAAATACCTGCTGCAGAAGCTGACATTGTTCCACAGTGCCACTCTGCTGATGCTCTTAAAGTAAGATGAGTCCTATCTAAACACAGAAAGTACTATGAAGTGAAAAGAGGGGAAAAATAAGGAAAAACTGTGTGCCACCTGCTGATGTGTGAATTGGATAGCAATGCAGGAAATGACATGTGTTAAATTGCTCTGATGGTAGAAGGAAGAAAAGTTAGAAAGTAAATGATTTATTTTAAAACACTGAATTAGAACATAGCATGTGTTCAATTTGAAATACAAAAGCTGAATTCAATACAATATTGGCCACTGGCATTTAAAGTCTGAACAAATGCAATGGTTCTTACATTTAGACATGAAGTAATACTCAGAGCATGCTGCTATAATGTATGCAAAGGATTAAAGATCATACTTTATTAAATTTGGATCACAAGTCAGAAAGCCTTTCAGCCCTGAAGTCCATTTGTGAAGGAGTATGTGTCCATGGATGGGTGTACTTGTACATATGAAATGTAATCAGATTTTTCTGAAGCTCCATGGACTGCGCCCATGCCTTTTCATATGCCAAGTGTCAGACACAGGTCTTTGTGCTATACTTGTTATATACAGGAAAGGTAAATTTTTAACTTTACTATTTGTATGTGTTCTTTAGCACAAAAACTGGAAGAATTACAGAATCTCATACACTCATTCATGTAATATGATTCTCTCTTTTTATATAGTCACTTAAATTAAGACATATTGCCATGTAACCAAAATGTACAGGTCCTATTTGATATTAGAAATATTAATTGCAAAACTTCATATACTCATAGAATCATACAAGGGTAGGGGTTGAAAGGCATCTTTCAAGATCATTTAGACCAACCTCTCTGCTAAAGCAGATTTGCCTAGATCAAGTTGCACAGTATTGTGTCCAGGCAGGTTTTGAAAGTCTTCAGAGAAGGAGCCTCCGCGGCTTCTCTGGGCAGCCTGTTCCTGTGCTCCACCACCCTAAAATTAAAGAAGTTTCTCCTTAACTTGGCAGCTGTCACAGGAAAATCTCTCTTTAAAGTCTGTTTGCTAAGAACTTGTTATGGTGAAATTTTAAGGGGGGCGGTGTGAAATGGTACACAACAGAAGTTCAAACCAGTATTTATTTCAAAGGACTAGAAAGCCCCAAGTGCTGTTTTGAAAATGAGGGAAACTTTGACTAGAGTCAGGTTTGAACTGAAGACTGGAATTGATATGAAATTAGTAGCAAACCTTGTAACAGTAGAAAAAAATATAAGAATCTGTATGAAGAAGCCACAAACCAGAAAACTGAAATGGAAAGGTAAAGCTGTCAGAGAAAATATATAGTTGATGTAACTACCAAAAAAAAAAAAAAAAAACCAACCAAAAAAATCCCCAAAACCAAACCACCAAAAATCCAAACCAAAAAAGGATAAATTAGGAATAGATCACATCCTACCTGCAGTTTTGAGCTGTTAGCAGACAGGGGTGGCAAAATCACCAACACAATGACAAAGTAAAGACTGAAGTGTGCATTTAGTCTCTATTTGCAGTACTGAGAAGTATACAGGGTAATGTACTTTTATTATATGAAGAGAAAATAGTTTGAAGTCCCTTAGTGAGCAAGGAAAACATTAACCATCATTGAGATCTAAACAATTTATACAACATTTGATTGGATATGGTGCATGTGCTATTTGACTGCTCTACCCAGTTTAGAGGCCCACATTTTTAAGTGATGCTGATAAATCAAAGAAGGTGCTGAAAATAAAGATGAGGTGATTATAGTGTTTCCACTCAGGCAGAAAGACCCTTTATTCTGTGTAGTTATTTTATCCAGGAGGTAAAATCATAACAAGAATCATCAGTTGGAAACTGAAACATAATAAATTCAAATGAGAAATCAAACAGAAGGTGAACAGTAGTGCTGATTAACCTTGAGCAAACCCAGGGGAGTGTGGAGGTTTTCCAGCTCTCAATAGACTGATGCCAGGACTTTTGGAAGGTCGTACAGAAGATTTTAAGCTCAATACTGGAACAAGGAATGAAATGTAACAACCTCTGGAATATAAGAGGTCCTATTAATGCCTCTGACTTAAAATACTCACATTTATAAATCTTGGAGGAGTGAGCAAAGTTGAATTTGGTCAGTGAGCCAAAGCAAAGAGCTGAGTCATCAAGCTGAAAATATAGTTATGCATGCTCTGGCAATGCCGTGCCACGCTGGCACTGCAACAACAAAAAGCAGCTAACGTTTTGAGGTGTGATCTTCAGAAACCTTTCTCTTAGTAACTGCCTCTTGACTTTGCTCTTCATCTCCTCTGACTGCGGCTCTCAGCATGCTGAAAGAACTGCACTTCTTAGGCACAGAGTCGTGGAAAACTTTAAAAGAAACATCTGCCAGCAACACATCATTTCCTGTGGTTCTCCTAGCCATGAATTGTTTGCATTGCTCTGCCTTCTCTCATGCACAATGCGAATCTCTGATCATGCTTCTTTCTCCCTCTTATTCACTGGAGTTCAAGTTAGCTTTAATGTAGATACCAGCTTGCACTGCTGATCACTGCACCTTTTTCTTTCTTTTCTAACCGTATGGAAAGACTGGGTCAAGTTGTTACTCCTCTGCTGGCTAGTTCTGTTCAGTATGTGACATCCCTCTACAGTTCTGACTATGCCACGTCTTACTTCATTCCTCAGACTGTGTGCTGAGCCAGATTTGCAATAGTCTTTTTTTCCTATGCCTTCTTTTATTCAGACAAGCAGATCTGCCCATCTTTTTAGATGGTAAGTACTGACATATCTAGAGCACTTTCATTGCTATTGGCAGCTAGTAGCACCCAATACTGTAGTGCTGTGCACCCAGCAATAAGAAAACGAGGAAACCACAGAAGTACAGCTATGTTCCAAGTAACTCTTGTTTACTACTGTGTATAAACATGCATGGCTTTTCTGTTTAGATATGCTCTTGCTCTCACTCTCTCTCTCTCTTTCCAGTATTCTGGTGGTTTCTACAGCAGATTACAGGAAGAACACTTTGAATTGTGTAAATACAACTGGTTTTTCATTCTAGTACGTGGAATAATGCAAAGTTAAGATTATTTCTGACAAATCATTATGTATATAAATGTATTTTTGCAGGGTTTTTTTTTTTTTTAACCCAAGATTACATGTTTTGAGGCATTTGTAAAAAAAAAAAAAAACAAACAAAAAAAAACACCCCAAAACTCTTTGGAAATAAACTGGAATCTTTGTCTGGATTCCGGTTCTTCTGGAAAAGGGCTAAAAAAGGTACTCTCCACCCTAATGAGCTCAGTGATTTGATGCTTAACCCACAGACCAGAAAAAAACTATGTTCAAAGAGACTGTGAAATTCTATTTACACAGATATTAGGAGCAAGTCTAGGATGGGTAGTAGGAGAATTTCTTTTCCCTTCCTGTTGGGAGCTTGTATCTGATTGACACTGACACAATTGTGTAGGTACTGAAGTATTTCACTCTTAGCATGAGAAAGTGTAAAGGCTGCTTAATAAACAGAAGGAAATGAGAAACACATAAAGGAATATGTGACTGAAAAGCAGGTACACCAAAACAGTAATGACACCAGTGTTCTGTGCCAGGGAGATGGGAAAGCCAATTTTAATTTTGATACCACCTTAAAACTGTTCAGTTTTACAGGAAGAGAGGAATAATGAAAATATGAGAACTTTGTGAATCATTCAGAGGTTAATCTTAGTCTGGTAGTTGTATCAATGGTGTGAAAAAGGAACTATATGTGGAGGCTATTACTGAAATTATGATGAAGCTGTTGCTTCCTAGAAAATGTCCATGTTTCCTTTCACTAGTAGCAGAACATGTAGGGTCCTGCATTGCAATACTCGGCTCAGGAGGGTGCCTGCGCATCTTAATTTTTTATTAGTGCTGTAATGATCTGGTTTCAGATCGCAATACATGTTTAGCAATTCTGATTTAATTTACTACTCAGAATATAATTATTTTCTGATTATACTTTAGATTTTGTGATAAAAGACATATTGTTTCTGAAAATTTTAGGGAGAGGAAAGACTCGTAACTTTTTATAGTCAACATTTATTTCAAGAAAATTGATTTTGCTGCTAATGCAGAGCACTTGATTTTTTTTCAGAGCTTTATTGATTTTGTTGTCAGAACTGATTCTAAGCTGAAGATAGGTAAGGGTTAATGAGTGTCTTTGTTACAAATTTTTAATCCTAGTGTCTGCACAACAGAGTTTTGTTAATTTGTAGTGATGACGGAAAGCCTTGCAGACCAGCTACTAAATATGGTTAGAAAAAGCCACAAAACTATGCATCAGAAAGGTCAACAGATTCATTGACAGACACCACATAACTTTTGGATATTTATTATAAAGTTACTGTATTAGCAAGCATAGAAAATAAAGATGTCAGAGACATCAGTTTAGCACCGTATTTCTACTTCAAGCAGTTGTTATACTTCTAGTGTATATGTCAAGTGAGTTTTCTCTTGAATACTTGTCAGCAGCATCCCCAAGGGACACATTCAGCCCTATGGACTTTCTGCATCAGATAGGAAACACGAAAGGCCAAGCGTGCCTCCTGGGTGTTGGCAGCTCTCACCTGTCTCCCTGGCCAGGCCTTTTACTGCCTTCATCAAGACTGAAAAAACTCCACTAGTCTACCATACAACTTTTCTCTCTTAATCAACATTCACTTAATATAATAAATGTATTCAGGCTTATGGTTTGTTTTGGGGTTTTTTTTTTCATTTTCCTTTGTTAAGTCTCTTTAGATCTGTGACAGTATTATCAAGGCTACAAACCTTGTCCTTTCAAAATGGCAGTATCAATTCTAATCAGATGGTTCTTGGAAGGAAAATGTATCCCTGGTGACTGAATAGCACATTTACCTGTTAGAGCTCTCCTACTGGTTTCTCAAGAGTCAAAGGTACAATCACAGACTTACTATCTTATGAAAATCCTGCATCTGCTCTAGCATACTGTGCATCAGTATGGCTGAGAAATAGTCATCAGAGGAGGTAAAGATCAGACTGACTTTCAGAGACACACTCTTCTGAGGAATTCCCCTTCTGGGGCACTCCTCACACTCTCTTCCTACTGCTGATCTGTCCCAAATCATTCCTGGGGACTGGTGCACACTGTAGATCTAGAAACTGTCACTGCAGCTTCTGCTCTGAAACAGCAACCAGTACTGGCACAGAGATATCATAGACTCGTACAGAATTAATTCATCACTGCAATACTTTTCTGTGTTAGCCTGTAGATGAGAAGTCACAACACTGGCAGACATGCTCCCTAATAAAAAAAAACTGACCTCATGCACTGTCCTTGTCTTAGTCTTGCCTCTGCTGCCAGAGTTGCATGTCCTGGACTAGCAGATTCACATACTGACCCAGGAAATGATGATGGTTCTTCCTCACCTTTGTACATCCTCTCCATCTGCTTATCCTGTCTCAACTGTCTTGAGGATGCCCACAGCCACCAAGAGCAATGAGTTCCCTGTTGCACTTACAAGTGAACTGTTTTTGACAGCTATCACTGACAAAAAAAAAGAGATAGAGAGGTTACTATAATGGAACTTTAATGTCTTTCCTTCTTTAAACTGGTGCAATTTCTGTGTTTACTGATAGAATCACAGTACACGAGACAAGATAAAGATGTGTCCCTCACTGTGGACTCATTTATCTTAGAGCCTCTAATACAGTGAAGTTCCTACACTTGCAAGGTCTTAGGATACTGTGAAGCCATCACTGGGTTTGGTGAAGAGCTGCTCTTGTCAATGTGCGGACAATTGTATACCTTTCTAATTACTAGTAGTAGAATATGTGTGTGGATAAGTTACTCAAGAGTTAATGCACAATTATTTACAATAACTTGTTATTTCTGCAAAAGGTACTGACTGTGTGCATGCAGCTTGGGGTCTTGGCACGTAAAATTCTGCAGCTGAAGAGAGAAGTAGGTTGACAGAGACATTAGTCAAGTGTGTCACCCTTTGTGCTCCCAGGTGAGAAACAATCTTGAGGTATGGCAGGTCAAACATCTCTGGGTTCCAGCACCAGAGACTTGTGAGTGTGTATTTGAGTAGCAGCATGATAGAAGAGCCGCTTGTCATTTTAAAGCTTTTCCTTAAGCAGGGAGAAGAGCCAGATTTGAGATTATTCTTTATAGAAGTAAACGCCTGGACTACCCGCTAGGCACAAGTCTCCTGTGTGGTGGGTCACTGAAGAAATTTTTGTGACACCACTGTACTGGGTGAGGGTGGTGAGGCAGTGGCAAGTCTGCAGACATCACTTTTGTGAGGAAGAGCCAGGGCTGCCCTGAGCCGGTTCCCGACGGTTTCTCAACAGCCCCAGTGCAAGGCAGGACCAAGCCCAGCAGTGACGCCCAGGGTGGTGCCTCTGTGGAAACGGGCAGGCAAAGCCCCACAGAGGCACTGAAGTGCAAGGAGCATCCCTGCCATCCCCTCAGCTCAGGAAGAGAGAAGGGAGAAAGAGCTTCAGGCACCAGAGCAGGGATTCTCCTGCGGGCCCTGGAGAGCCCACGCTGGAGAAACTTCAGGGACTGTACCCATGGAGGTTGGTTTCTCACCAACTGACTCTATTTTAATTAGCAATAAATTAAATTAGTTTTTCCCAAGACAAGTGTGTTCTGCCTGTGAGGGTGATTTTTAAGTGAGCTCCCTGTCTTTACCTCAAACCATATTTTCCATCTTATTTTCTCCCCCATGCTGTTGAGGTGGGAAATCAGAAAGTGGCTGGATGGACAACTGGCAGGCTGGCAAGGTCAAACCACAACAGCAATTTTGATGTAGGGCTGACTTTGCATCAAAATATGTCTATCGTTTCTGCTTACAGTATGAAGAGTGTTTGGGTTTTTTACTTCGTTGAGAGCAATAAGAGAAAAATGAGTACAACTGGAGCAACCTTACTTTGCCGAACTGCTCTAGGGTGAGGGACCACAAAGGGAAGTGCTGCCTGCCTAGCGTAGCTGCAGTTTGCATAGAGGAATGAGTCTGTCGGGTTGGCTGCAATCGTTGAGGGAAAGTGCTGTGTTTGGATCTAGGTCTGCTCAGTAAGAGATCAAACCAGAGAATGTCTGGGAATAACACTGTCAGACAAGGGTGTAACAATGGGCTGGCTTTTATCAGGTGTACTGAAACGGAGTCAGGGACTCACAGAGAGAAAAGCAAAAGCTGTTGTATTTGAAGAGCCGCATGTCTGTGTGCTAACAACATATCTTCTCTATGAATTGGTGCTGAGGGAGGCTTGTGAGATACACTGATGGTTTTCACCAGCACTCTCCCCTTTCTTGGTCCAACTGAGTTCATTGTTCACTCTCTAGCGCAATTACCCATGCTGAAGCTGAGAGGTGACTTTACTCACCAGGATGAGATTCACCCTTGTGCAGCACCTAAGAGAAATGTGAGGCCTCTCTTCATAGGACTGAGCTGAAGCCTACACGAATAACATCTTCACAGATGATGCCAAGCAACACTGATTTTTCAGACCATACGGTTGTAGGGAATCAAAGTAGTTAGAAATTGAGAGATTAAAATATCAAGCTATGGGCATGGTTATTACTTCAAGTAGCTAAATATTATTGTTACATACATGAGATACAACTTCCTGATGACTTAATTAAATGTGTGATTATATTATTAATAAATATTTTGAGTAGTACTACAATGCTGTTTGTTGCTTATAGGCTTCTAATAGCTCCCTAGGGTAGGACAGCTACTTAGATGAGCAGATACTCCTCATTTAGGCCCCAGTTCCAGATCAGTATTAGAGCTTCTGTGTTACAGATACTACACATGTAGTTGTATCTGTGTAAGGTGGGGGATGCCTATTCTGCATGCATTCCTTGTTTGACTTGCATGGGGAAAAAAAGTAAGAATTAGAGAAAAAACTAGTGGAAATATTAAACTTTGCCATTCATGCAAGCATCTCAAATGTCTTAATTTATGTATTCTTAATTGACAAATTTGATTAAAATTTTTAATGTAGGACTTCTAATCATATAAACAAGGTGATTTATTAAGTGCATATTTGCATACTTTAGTGAAATTAATATCAGTAGGTTAAAAATATTATCACCTACTTTTGAATAAGGTACTCTCTTAAAA
This sequence comes from Psilopogon haemacephalus, assembly GCA_013396835.1. Classification (NCBI taxonomy): domain Eukaryota; kingdom Metazoa; phylum Chordata; class Aves; order Piciformes; family Megalaimidae; genus Psilopogon; species Psilopogon haemacephalus. The sequence continues at coordinate 529,135 of VWZI01015460.1, forward strand.
TAACATTCATTTTCAAAAGAGAGTGAAATAGGAAGAGAGGTGATGTTAGAAGTCAGTAGATGCTAGAATACCTTTTATTTCAGTAATGGTAGCCTTTTCCTGTCCCCCTAGTTAAAATGGTGGAATTAGATTACTAATGTCCCTCAAAGGATACTTAAACTAATCAGGAAATATCTGAAAGAGCTTCTCTCCTCCCAAAAGGGCCTGATAGCGTTGTCCCATCTGCCATGTACTATTTGCAATAGCAGAAAGGCTTCTAGGACTGCTTAATGAGAAAGGATAATGGAATCATATATATTAATGGTCAAAGCCTGAGTAAGAGCTGGTGCCCCCTAAAACAAGCTCTGAATGTGTCCTTTGGGAAACATTTCCTGCACAGATTTTTTTTTTTTTTTTTGGTTGTTTTAAATGTAAAAGGAAAATGTACTAGGCGATACCATTTCCAACATTAAGAGGCTCACATGCACTTGTCAGGTAGTGAAGGCCAAATTCTGGGACCTGGAGCATCCGCTGCCTACAGCATGTACCAGTTTCATTTAAGGCAGAAGGTTTCATTCCAGCTGTGTAACCAGATCTGATTTCCTTGTGTATCATAAATCACTGCACTCCACTTGGTTACAGTTACATGAGTTTTAATAGGTTTCTTTAACTGAAACAAATTGCTAAACCATACTCAATCCATTTTGCTACTGAACGCACCAGTCCTCCTTACAGTTTCTAATGGTTAACATTTAAAAACAAAACAAAACAAGAACCCAACTGTATTCTAAACTTAAATTTGCCTTGTTTCAGCTGCTGGCAATTAGTTTTTGTTAGCCTTTTCTTCATGGCATTAAAGAATCTTTTTGTAACAAGTATTCTCTCAGGTATGGTTACTTTTCAATCTTCTTTTGTATAAGCTTAACAGACAGAACTCTTGGAATTTTGAGGGCCTGAGACATTCCCTCCAGTCCTCAAAACATTTCTTTGGTTCTCTGCACTGTCTTGCAAATGTCACATGTATCTGCTTCTTTGTGTAGCAAATTTCAAGACGTCCATAAATAAATAGCTTTCTGCATCCTTGAAGCCATAACAATGTATAAACATGTTGAAAACTGACAAATTTACAATTGACTACCCCGTTGTGAATAAAGATTTAAAGGAGTTAAAATATTACTAATGATTTCAGTGTAACGTTTTTATACTGAGATAATTAAGATGACAGGTTGACCTGGAATATTTGTTTTGGTCCCTTATTTTCAGTATGCACTTCTGAAGAAGTCTGAATTAGGAAGAATACGATCAAGCAGAGTATTTTGCATACTGAATTTCTTTAGCAGGTAGTTCAAAGATTTTCAGGAGAAAACCTGCATATATATGGAGGTGAGAGGAAGTAAAAGCTTTTGTTTAGAGCAAAAAAAAAAAGGTCTGTGTGTATATTTTCCCTCTTTTTTTTCTTTAATTGTAGCTTCTTTTATACAATTCTCCCTAAACTGTTGTTTATTTCATTAAGGAATGTAGACTTGGATTCTAGCTTGAGTTTCCTTGATTGCAAATGCATATAGAGAAAATCTAATGAAAATAGTTTTAAGGTTCTCAGTTCTGGTCAGGCACTGGTGGCTGATCCTGATGATTACCCTACAACTGCCCAATGTTATTTGAGAGGTCTGACCCGCCTGCCACAAGTGTGCTACATGAACCCAATTTATGTGGTAGCCTTGGTCATAACATAATCCTGATGAGCCAGGATGTGAGTGTGCATATAGAGGGAATTTAGCTGGCATTGCAACCTAAGATTTTCTGTATACTCTTCTGTTGAGAAGTATCCAGAACTCCTGTGGTGGTTTATTGTCATAGAGTGGTTACTCAAGATACTTGATTCTTACTCAAAACCTGTCGTGATTGTATTTAGCTATGTCTAGATACCTTCATATTTGAACATGGAGAACAAGAACCTTAAACCCATACACATAAAGATACAACACATCTAGCATGAAAGCCTTCTTAATGGGAGTAATATCCATGGCTACCTGATCATGGCATTTGTCTCTTTTCCTCTTGCCTTTCCAGTAACTATACGTTGCCTTTTTTTTTTTTTTTTTTTTTT
>VWZI01015460.1:531243-576826 GCA_013396835.1 Psilopogon haemacephalus
TTTTTTTCCCCTTTGGTCTGTTCTTTACAAGGTTCATTTAATAGATAACTAATTTAATGGTGCTCAGAAGGCACCTGTCACATATGGACACTACTAAGTATAACACATAAGGATGATAATCAACCCCAGATCTTGACATGATAGTAAGTGTGAAGCCTGTAGAATCCCAGTTCCTCTAAAATCTGTCAGTTTTCTTTGGTCTTTAAGTGGAAGAGATGAACTGTAAAAAGAGTTTCATGTGAAAGCTGCAGAATGAAGTGAATGCCTGGCTATTAAAATGAATATATGTCTAATATAGAAATTATTTCAAAGATATGAAGAAAAATTTTTAAAAATCCACTTGTTTAGAAGTCCATTTTAGCAAGCCTGTCTTATTTAGACTTGTGATGTCTTATGAGTGCTATGTAGATACTAAAACAGAATAATGTGTGAGCTGTATTATGCGTTGGCTGGTAATCATTAGCAGTTACTTTCTAATTGTACATAGTCCTTTACTTAAGGACTTTGTAAAAGTAAAGGTTTCTGAAAAAAAAAAAAAAAAAAAACCAACTGGAAAGGTATCAGAAGGAATCACTGTCTTGTTCTGCAAGATAACATAACGTTCAAAGCATTGGATCAAAAGAGTAGGTATCACAGGTCAGCTGTGCTCACTAATCACTGCCTCAACAAAAGAGATTGACTTTGTTGCTAGCTGGCTGCAGTAAGAATAGTAAATCATTTCATAGACTTTATTCAGCTTGCAGTTTGATCACTGTTGCTTCACGTTTCCTCTGAAAACCACTAATGCTCTTTGGTTTGTCCAGGAAATAGAACATGCTTGTGGAACCTCCTATTTGTTTTAAGTGAATAAGCAATGCTGCTGATACCCATTGTCTCCTGAAATGAAGTGCTGTCAAAGCACGGTGCTTGCTATGAATGTTTATACTGAAAAGGTGTGGAGGGTGTTTGATTTTTTTGTTTCCTAGCCTGTGACAGATGATTGTTCTGGTTTATGCATTACAGTTTCTATACTTTGTTATCTGCGAAGCCTGCCATAATATAACTTTTCAGCAGAGCTGCAGGAAGGCATCTTGTGAAAGATGAGCCTCCTGGGATAGTGATTGCATTACCATGCTAAACAAAATTGCTGTTAACAAAAATGTTTAGACAAATCTCCATAGAAAAGGATAACATTAATTCAAATGCATTTTCAAAGGGAGTCTTCTGAAATGGAGGAAGTACCTAAATATGCCTTTGAAATAGCTAAGTATGCAGATGGAAGATGAAAAAGAAGTGTTTGTTGACATACTGGTTTGCTTTCAAGCTGTAGAGTTTTAATTTTTTTTAAGAAAGAAAGTGATGCCCTAAATACTTACTGACATCAATATGTCTCTGTACCAAAGAGGAAAAACTTTCTGTCTGGAGCTAGGTTTGGAAAGATAGACTTGGAGGAAAAATTGGGCCAACAGCAAAGAGCTGTCAAGCTAGAGCTGTGGGACAGATGGTTCCTGTGGGAGTGGCATAGGGATGCAGTCATTTTCATGTTGGAGCAAATACTCTTCTCCATTGACTTTGCTGGTTTGGGCTCATGCCTTAGAAAAGGAAAACACTGCACCAAAGTTGAGCTACAAACAGGTCTGTAACATCAAGTTCTGTAGCTACTACTATGTCCTTTTGTGGCCAGTCATTAGATGGAAAAAAAAAAAAAAAAAGAAGTTTAAATGCTTTGATTGTGGGTGTTTCTTCTCTATCTCTTAACATAGTAATTAGAGTGTTATAATTTGAATGTGATTACTATAATCTAGTTATGTGATCTGACTGTTGAGTAGAGAAAGAAGTGGCTTTAATTCAGATGTATTCCAGCTCACAAAATGTTTTTTGGAAGGTGCTGAATCCTTGCCTGCATAGATGTTTCAGGTTCTGTTGTCCATACAACTATTAAGCAATGAAATCAAAAGTTGATGATAGTCTTTTTTTATATCAGTGGCAAGGAAAATGAAAGTACAACATATACACTGGTAATTTAAGCCAGAGTTTCCAAAACTATGTTAGACATACAACTGCATTTAAATGAGTGTGTTCTAGACATGCAGTTAAGTTGGTTGTGGTACAGCTAATGAAATACAAGCATTGGTTTTCATGTACACCCTCTTGAGCACTGAAACTTTAATATATTATTGTGCTTAAGGCAAGGTCTTGAAATATGGAAGGAGCAGTTATTGCCTGTTAGCTTCAAATGTAGGAAAGCATAATACTGCTATAAAATGCTAAGGATATTTTGATACAGAGGTGATAAAAGAAAAGCTGTTCAATTAGTTATTACTTTACATGATAAATTGTAGCATATATAGCTCTTCCAAAATAAGCAAGTAATAGCCATTCAGAAAAGTGTCACATGTTATTATTATTATTGTTATTATTATTATTATCGAAATTTTCATGCTTTTTGAAATCAGCATACTCTTCAGGGATTAGCTCTCTGGACTGTTTTTAGAGGTAGGGGTTTTTTAGACTATATAAGGTTAGGGTCACTGATTTTAATGTCTCAGAACAGAGTTTCAGGAGTTTTCCTTTATAAGGAGATTTCTCTGCATCCTTATTTTAGTGTACCTTCAGCATCCTGACTGTTTGACCTATGAGTTGCTTTAAATTTCTGTATTTGGTAGTCTAAAGGTCTGAAGTCTGCATCTTTTTGCAATAGAGGGTAGGTAGAGATGACATGGCCAGCAGGGCAAGGGAGGGGATTCTCCCCCTTTACTCTGCTCTCATCAGACCCCACCTGGAGTTCTGTGTGCAGTTCTGGAGGCCCCAACACAAGAAAGACATGGAATTGTTGGAGCAAGTCCAGAGGAGGGCCATGAAGATGATCAGAGGGCTGGAGTACCTCTGCTATGAGGACAGGCTGAAAGAGTTGGGGCTTTTCAGCCTGGAGAAGAGAAGGCTATGAGGACACCTTATAGTAGCTTTCCAGTATCTGAAGGGGGCCTACAGGAAGGCTGGGGAGGGACTGTTCACAAGGTCTTGTAATGACAGGACAAAGGGTAATGGGTTTAAACTGGCAGAGAGGAGATTTAAAGTGGATGTTAGGAGGAAGTTCTTCACAGTGAGGGTGGTGAGACACTGGAACAGGTTGCCCAAGGAATTTGTGGCTGCTCCCTCCCTTTAGGTGTTCAAGGCCAGGTTGGATGAGGTCTTGAGCGACCTGTTCTAGTGGGAAGTGTCCCTGCCTGTGGCGGGGGGTTGGAACTGGGTAATCTTTGAGGTCCCTTCCAACCTAAACCATTCTATGATTCTATGACAGCTAAACAAGATGCTTTGTTTTGGTAAAGGATAATTCTTGGAGAATGGGGGAAAATTATGTTGTGGAAGAGTCTACTAATTCTTGAATGGAAAAGAATACAGTTTCCAATAGGTTCATTTGTACCTGGCCTGGAGTCTTAGCTGCTTCACACTGACAGCATAGAAAGATACTGGGCATGTATCTTTACTCGATGAACCAAATGTTGGAATCCTTTTATGTGGCAATGAATAAACATCTATTTATTTATATATGTCTTCATAGCTATATATAGTGGGAAAGATATGCTTATATTTAATGCATAATATTTAATATTTTAAGAATAATGTGGACCACAAGTGCATAGGATTGTCACAGGTGTGTTATAATGAATATTCAGACCGTAATTCCTATAGATTTTTGGGGATCTCAAATAATTTCAGCTTAATGAAATCATTCCCAAGGAAAGAAAATCATCCTGGGAGGACAGAGTCGGATCTGTGCATTCCTCTATTCTGCAGACCTAGGTTCCTTTCCTGCTGTAGCAGGATGTGGGGGTGCTGAGGCAAATAGCTGCTGTGTGAAGACCTGTGCCTCGCTGATGTTACTTTGAGGGTTCTCTGGATGTTTAAAATCTGTCTCTGAAAACCATCTCTTTTCCCCCTAAAGAGATGATAAACCATAGCCAATAGAAAACTTTATCATAAGGGAAATGTGGGGCTTACTACTCTGTGGATGGGAAGAAAAAGTAATCTATAAAATGTTTCCATGGTATCTCTCTTCCAGGCCTTCAGAATATTCTAGTTTAGTAATACCTATTATCTGCTTCTACTTCTTCATTTCTTCAACTAATATGCATTGAAAATGTTCACTTATCCACCTGGGCTCAATGGAGCTTTATATACCATATGTACTCTTGTTAAAGGCTGAACTTATTTTTATATTACTTCAGGTTTTCAATTAACCTTGCTTCCACAAGCATTAAGAACAGTTTAGTGTTAAACAGAACTGCATCTTCTCACATCTCCTCTTCCCTCTCCCCTTCTCCCTCTCACCCCCCACAGAACTTTAAAATGTAGCTTTTCTGTGCCATATGAAATCTTGCAATAGCTGAGTTACATAACCAATTTGATATTGGATTTACAACATTTCTAGGAAATAACACCACTGGTAATTTTCCAGTGTTTTGCTCCAGCGTTGGACATAGTAGCAATTGTGGTTACACTAAGCTGCATTCCTTCTTAGTAAAGTATGAATATAAATTTGTATTCAAGGTGGATATTTAAATGTAGCTTTTTTATATACATTTATACAACTAAATAAATTTTAAAATACTATTCTGGAATATTTTGTTCAGTGTGTTTACATGGAAATATATGAAAAATAGATTCATAAAGGAGAACAAAAAAGGGAAGAAATCCCATTCTAAAATGTATTTGGTGCTTCTTTTGTGTCACCCAAATATTTTACACAGACTAATATAATAGGTGTGTAAATTAATTAGTATTTTATAGTGATACATTCCATCAACATGGCTACAGTAAGACTGAGAATGAAGCACTAGGTTCATAGAAAATTTTAGGGCATTATCAATTGTGTTACTTTTTCTCATCTCTACAGTATTGAAAGTTCCTGTCAATGTTTGGTTAAGGTTAATGTTTTTCTTGCTAAAGCTTCTTTGTTGTGTTTGATTCCATCTGTGACATATCACTTAGCAAGCTGAAATCATGGGCACCATCACATACCCTTATGATTTACAATATAAATGTAATACTTAGGAAATCACTGGTTCTGTCCTCTCTGCTAATTGTACCCCTCTGAAAACACATTTGGATGGAACTTGAGAATATCTTTCTTAGAGCTTTTTAACTTGTTATTTTTAATTATTTTTCTTACGCTGACTCTTTTAGCCTCTGGTCTTGACTTTGTCAAAACAGTGTACAGTTTCATCTGAGTCACATAGTAAGAAAATACATTTGGCCAAAAAAAGTCCATTCTTACAAGTTCACATTGACTAAGCTTTCTGGAGCGTAAGTGTTCATATTATCCTCAAACTCTCCTTGCTTCCCAGGACTATAAATTTGCCTTATGTAAATGATAAGGTTAGCTTTCTCAGGCATTGTATCAGCCATTTGTCTGCCAATGCTTTGAAGGGCTTGCTGCTGCCTCTGTCCAAAACTACATGGGATGAAATCCTTCTGCATTACCAGAAATGTGATAGGATTGCTAGCATGCATCTTTCTATGCCTAGAATGAACTTGACTGTGATGAAAATGCAAATTTGAACCCAAATTATCAAATGTTCATGTCTTCGCACTGAAACCTGTCCTGCAAATAGGAATATTTCCTATATTTTTCCTCAAAGTACAAATCCTAGGACTTCTCTGAGATAAATATAGTGGGACAACTACACCCCCATCTTTTAGCCAGTTCAGAGTATTCAGAGATCTTTCATGGTTCTGCAGGAATTCTCGAAGTGTTGCAGCTCCATGGAAAATTAAACTCATCCACATGTCGAGTTTTATTGATCTGTGACAGACACCATAAGAGTTTTAAACAGACTCATTTATGACTTGGTCTAGCAAGGGAAGAAAATTCCCAGTGACTTCTTTATTGTCTCTCTTTCCTTGGTCTTCTTGCACAAAAGCAAGTGATGTTCCTCAGTTGATTGAGTTCAGCATCTGACTTCTCTCTGAATACCTCAAAGCTACCATTCTCAGACACTCTCTCTGCTTGTTGCTTTGTGCAACACAGCCTTTCTAGAGAAATCTTGTGACCAAGATGACTTCCTCCACAGCACAGTCAATTCTTTCCACCACCACCACCCCCTGACTATTCCCCTCCCCCACAGTTCTGTTAGGTACATATCTGGCTACTATAACTTCACCTACAATCCTAATTTTCTCTTCACCATCTTTGACATATTCCTCAAAGCCTCTTTCCCACCACACTTTCTCTGAGAAGGATCTTGAAACCTTCCTAGTAAAAAAAAAAAAAAGGTGATCATTGTTCTGTTCTTGGAATACTGGAATAGTCCCTCCATTCTGTCACAAGTTACACAGTTTCCTAAACACTGTCCTCCTCTGCTCATCCACTTGGCCCCATCTTATCAAAAATTTTTTTTTTCATCCAGTTGCTCATTTTCTTCTTCCTCTTTTCTTGCACAATTCAAAACTGCCTTAGTCTTTCATTTCAGTGTCCCAGTGTTTACCCTACCTGCCCTTCTAATGAGCTCTCATGCCGAAATGCATGGAGGCACATTACAGGAGCTGCCTTAACCAGTTTAATAACTTTCTTCAGTCCAACCAGAGAATCAGTACTCCAACATGACCATGTAAACCCATCAGGTGTCTCAATATATATTTAACTTCAATAATCTTGCTGTAATCCTTTCCTCTTTGGCTTCCATGACACTCTCCTTTCCCCCATGTGCTCTTTGGTGAATCTGCCTTATCAAGTCTCCAGCTGCAGAACAGGAAAAGTCAGTTTTTTACTTCCTAGTTTATCCATGAGGTGTCTTACCTGAAAGCACAAATTCAGCTGCCATGTTCATGAGGCTGTTTAGAGACTGTGTGGACCTTTGTACTTCAAGCCCGCATCTTCCTACCCAAATTAAAACCTTAAGTTTATTCAAATACTGAAGTGGTATCTCAAAACAACATTGGTAAAACCCTGTTCCTTACTCTTTCTGCAGAAACCCTCTCGGGCTTTCTCTTAGCATGAAAACAAGAAGCTTCAACCTCAGTTTCAGTCAGTGTCCATTTTGTCCTCAATTTAATTTTCAAGCCAGCACCTTCATGCTTTCTGCCATCAAAACTCTTGAGACATTTCTGCACAACTGACTCTTTAAATGTCTCCTCAAAATGTGCCTTCGTGAGGCCATCTACAAAAAATGCTACTTGTCGTAATGGCTGTTATCTTCTTTTTATCCTCTTACCTCATACTGACCTGTGGCCTTTTGTCCTCAATCCACTGTGTAAATTCTTAGAAGTTCTTTGTATTGTACATTTAGATAGGGCTAATACCGTGAAATTCTGGTCCAGGAGTAAAACTTAGAGGTGCTATGATAGAGTAAACAGCACTGAAGGGATCAGCAAAGGCCAGGAGGACTTGAAGTCATAGCTGTATCTCTTCAGAATGGGCCTGGCATACTATTCTAACAGTTAATATTTTTGGCAAAAACACAGATATGGAAAGTATGTCTATGGCCAGATGTGCACACAGAGAGCTGCCAAAACTAAGCAGCATGTGCTGTAAGCTGTGCTCTTTTCCCCAGTAATGTACGCAGAGATGCTAGTCCTTACCTTGGAAAAAGTGATACACTGAATAAACTGCAGCTATGGTTCTGGGGTGATTTAAAGGATTGTGAACTGATGCTTAACCAGCTAAGTCATTCCCTCCAGCACCCTTTTGTTGTAATCTCCCTCCAAAGATATTAAAAACAGAGAAACCTTTGCCAGGTTGTAGTTGATCTAATTTATAAAACATTTTCTGGGTATTAAAAGCTAAGGCAATGCACTAGTAGTTTTTTAAATTGTGTTAAATACAGTGTAAACTCCCAGAAAGAACCTTTCATTGAAGATTATTGTATGGAGATTTTAAGATTAAAGTGTCTAGATTAAAGATTAATGTGAAGTGCACTGGGAAATTTTTTGATGTATAAGGAGATCTATAGTATATTAATCGTGCATTTTTCTAAACTGCCGAAGGGGATTAGACGCCCAAGTCTCTTACATGGCTTTGAAAACCTCACACTAAGGTATTTGTTGTTATATAGCAAAACCAGAAATATTTTCATTGGAAGCTTGAGGAAAAGAGCAATATGGAGACCCTGTGTATTCATCTAGTGCTTGATGTTTGCTCCTTGCAGTTTCTCCCTCTTTTGAGTACACTCTGTTGTTGTACACAGGCAGCTTGGATTTGAGTGTTACAAGTTCATAAAGTGATCTGACCCAGGAACACTGCTTCACCTGCATGTGTATTTCTTGTCATCAAATCCACTTCTTCTTTGGCTTCACTTCAAGATAATTTGAATAGCTTTTAAAACAACCCTGTAAACCATTATTGAAATATGCATTAAAGAGCAAAAATAATTATATGTTCTACATGTATTTCACAAAGCAATACTTTCACTGGAGTTTTTTCTCAGTATTTTTTTTAATATCTAGAAATTTCAATACTTTAATGAAAGAAATGTTTCACATATGGTAGAAATTACAAGTTTGCTTGTCCCTGAAGTGCTGCAATACAAATAAACTGTTAAAAGCCAACTCTGAATGTTAGTTTTGAGATGTTAAGAAAGATAATCGTGTTCTAAAACTATTAGGAGGCAAATTTATTTGAACTTCAAAATCTCTTTGATCTGAAATGAACGTGAACTGTGTATGAGTGTATGCTTCATTAATTTGGGGTTGGCCAGTTGTGTGCATTTTTGTTTGTTTTGTTTTTTGGTTTTTTTTTTCATGAGATGTCTTTCTAATGCAGCTTATTAAAACTAAGAATGCAACACTGTTATTTTTCCTGGTGAAATCTGTGGCACCTCCTTCATAAAAGGACAGTTTCTCTACAGAAAGTGCACTCTGGGGATCAATATTCAGGTTCACAGTCACTTGAAAAGTCAACATGCTAGTGTGTTACATTCAGAGCTATTTTAGTGGTCTTATCATTAAACCTGCAGTAGGCATTCATAAAGCACGACTTCCATGGGTACTGGGGAAGTGTGATTAAAAATAATCATCTGTCTGATGAATATTTTCCTCTGACTTTTGGCAGGACCACTCATCTGAATTTGTGCCAGACTCTACAGGAACACCGATGCCAGCAATTTAAGGTTCTTCACATCTGATCTCAGTGGTAAGGTCTAAAGATGCCAGAGTAAACCACATTAGAATATGACTGCTTTCTGCTATGTTACACTGAAACTGAATCTGTGTAAAAAATGAATTATTTCCCCTTGAGCAAAGCAAGGATAGAGAGATATAAGAACATATATTGATTTGCAAGAGATTGAGTTCAGGACACAAGTTCTGAGCAATTTTCATCAGCCTAAAATCAAGAAAGCCATTTTTATTGTCCTCTCTACTAATGTAACTGCTCTTGAAAGATTTGACATTGTACATTTGAAGAATGTAGCCATTTACAGAAGAACAGTGAGCAGGCTCCAAAGAGAAAGTAAAATTCACAAAAAGGAAATTAAATAGTTTCTTCATGATGAAAACTGATCAGCAAATTTTTTAAATTACAGATTATTTTCTCCTCTAATGCTGTCTTTGTTGTAACTAGTCTGATTGCTCAAACCTTGAGTCAGATTCTCAAATAGTGCTGTGAAGGGACATGATCTATCTGCATATTAACACTCCATATTTCTGCTGGGAAGAAAGTTCTTAGCTTTTATAAAGGAAAAAAAAGGAGAAGGGAACTGAGTCCTGCCTTACTTTTGCATTGACCTGGAATGTTTTCTAGAAATCTGTGTCTGGGTAGTGTTGAGTAGTTCTTTAGTAGAAAATTATGTTGGTGTGTAAAGCTTTGTGGGGAAGAAAGATAAAACTTCTTGGTTATAAAATTGCCTGTGATGATATTTTAGTCAAGCTTATTCTCACTGTTATGCCACATACTGCATTAAGTATGTTGGGACCCAGGGAAGTAGGCCAGGGAATCATGCAATGGTTTGGGTTGGAAGGGACCTCCAAAGGTCCTTTTTAGCTTGACCAGCAGGTCTCAGCTCAGCTGTGCTGATCTCTTCCCTTCCTTGTTAGATTTCTTACACCTGCAAATTGTGATCTTGCTTTCTCAAAGATCTGCCAGCTGCGTTCTGCCCTCTTTTCCCTGAGGACCATTTCCTGGGGTGTTCTGTTGAATAACTTCCTGAAGAGCTGGAAGTTTGCTTTTCTGGAATTCAAGGTCCTGACTATACTCCTTGACTGATTTGTGTCCCTTAGTGCTGCAAATTCCACCAGTGCATGATCACTGCAGCCCAGGCTGCCTCCAGTCTTGACATCCCTGATAAGCTCACCTGCATATGTGACCAATAGATTCAGTACTACATCCCCTCAGGTAGGAGTTTCTTTTCCTTGTCTCAAGAAGTTACCATCAAGGCACTGCATGCTATGGTCCTCCATTTAGCACTAACTAATGGCCACTGTTAGAGGAAGAATATAGACACCCCTTTGACCTCACCCTGGCCAATCATGCCAGTGTATTCAGCACACTTACAGAAATTTACTGTCAATAACCAAGTAGTTCAATAAAATCTCTGCTTCAGTTTACAGATATATTCAACAGTAGTGTTCCTGTCCAATCACGCTCTTTTTGTACAAAACCAAGCATAATAATGTGTTATCATGAACCCTCAAGACAGATTAGATTTCATTACTGCTGAGTAGCTTTTATAATGTTGGAATGTGTTCCTAATAAAGGACAGTATCTCTCTTAGAGCATACTGTACTAGGAATGCTCTTTATTAGAAATAAAAGTATACAGCATAATATCATGTTACTTGATAACATAGCCAAGGTGCAGAACAACAAATTATCAAAGCAGTTTTGTAAGGAAATAATACGATCCTGATAACACTATTTTAAACTTTTCAAATTGTTGATCCACATTTCTTAATTCTGCATGCACTCTAAGCTGGAGAGCTGAAAGTCAATGATGTTCAGACAGACAGAATCATGGAAGCTAGAAGGGACTAGCACTGAACTATGAGATCTTTTTATTCTGGAAAGAGAAGACAATAATGACCTGTAAAGGAAAGTAAGAGAGCCTCATTTGTTGTGTCCTAACTAAGGCAAATGAAAATACATTATAAGTCATTCAAGACCCAGCCCTGTGACAGCACTTCAGCAGGAACAACTTGAGTAACAAGCATTTAAGCACTAAATAGTACTGATATTAGAAAAAATTCTTTAGGATCTAGGAGAAAATAACTGACCACCTATAAATACATACAGGGAGAGAGAAAGTTCTATATTCATGCTATCAGTAAATAAATAACATATGCCTCATAAGGATTAGTGACCTTTAGGGCATACAGATAGCTGGTGCATTTGTTTCACTGTTATGGAGACAAAAGTAGTTCAATATTCTGTACAACTAAAGGAACACTATGTGTACATGCAGATGTGTGTTAAAATGAGGGAAAAAAATGTTTCTTTTTGCTGCACTTCTTTGTTTCACTATCCCTTCACACTTCATTTCAGCCTTTATATGGTTTTTGTGTTCATATTATATTTTCTTGAGGCAAGAAGGGTTTTCAATGAGAAGTTGATGAATGTCCGTATTAAATTGGATCCCCAGTTTTAATTAAGTTCATCTAAATTTAATTTTGCAATTTTACTTCTGTAAACTCATCTGATTCCAAATGTTGAACATTCTTTTCCTATTGCTGCTCTCGTATAATTGTACCTGTAAAAGATTTATGACTTAGAGAGGGATTTCTGAACACTTTTGAGTGTTTTCATCATGTGTTTCATGGATGGGTAGTAACAGACCAATTAGCATTCAAAAATACTGCTCAACTTTCTTAATAGGATGTTATTTTTATTAGTTTGAACTTTAAACAAATAAGCAGTTTAAAAGAAACATTTTCAAATAATTTCAACTAGAGGGAAATTTTGTTCTATAGAAATTTTTAAAGTAAAAAAAAAAAAAAATCAAGTCCTCAGAAGCTACAGGGTGCCATAGAAAAATGTAACTAAGAATTAACACACTTGATTTTATGAAAGCCTAAAAAAAATTGTGGGGGTTTGGAGCCCATCCTTTCATTACAGCTGTGATGATGAATTGTTCGGTGTTGTCAGCATGTTACTTGAACTTTATAAACACAGGAAATAAATAGTCAAGTATTTACTATCTTAAAAAAATTCAGAATGCTTTTACTAATACCACTAACATCAGCATAACACTTTTTAGATTAGTTATCACCATATACTTCTCATATCCTGTCATGAGTTCTGGATCAGTGTGAATAGCTCTTATTTTAAGAATTACCCAGAATTCTCTTCTTAAATCTTCTCATATCTAAAAATGTTGTGTGTGACATATGAGGCATTGTATCTTGAAGCCTCTGGTTCTTATCAAAGAAACAGATATCCTAATTAAACTTTCAAATAGTATTAAGAAAAAAGAATAGTCCAATACTTTACAAAAAATAAAGCTTTTTTTCCCCCCTTCAAAACAAAATCACTTTTCTTAACTTTTTTGCTAATGTAAGCAGTTTTGATATATTAATTTGAAATATTTATACATACAGTAAATAAATTCAGTTTTGAACACTTTTGTCAATTTATGGCCCATAGGATGCAAACTGCTCTAGGTCTGGTTGACAGTCTGCCACTCCAGGATTTTTGGAGGTTTCTTCAGAATGAATAAATCTACCAGTACCAACCATCAGTAATGCTAATATGATTCAATGTCTCTGTTTTCTTATTCTATTCCTACAAGCTTCCATAATAGAATTGCACTAAAGAATTCAAAGGGAGGTTGTTATTCCTGTAGTTGGGACTTGCTCAGTCAGTTACTACTTTCCTATTTGCATGAGAAGTGCTGGTGTCACAGCATGCTGTAAAGCAGAGTTTTTAGGAACTTTCCATAGGCATCTTCCTTAGAGCAAGATCATAAGGCCTGGAAATTTGTCTTCTCTTTTGTGCTCAGATCGTATCTTTCTAGTGAAAGATGAACTTCTAGGAAAAGTCTTACTTATGTAAGCATTAGAGCTCGGCATCTTTCTTCGTGGCATCTTTCTTCGTAACATCTTTCTGCCTTTATTCTAGTTAATCTCTGTTTTGTAAAAGGACTTTTGTAAAAGGACGTTCAATAGAGGATGCAACTTTTCATTTTCCCCTGAATTCTTGGCAGTGCTGTGTTAAACTGCAAAGCAAGTAGACACTTAGCAAAGTTTCAGCAGAGACTCAAATTGCTCATTTAATTTCTAACAAAAGAAAGAAACGTAGCAATCCTCCATTAGGTGAAATGCTTCTGAGCTTTAAAGGTTTCCTGTGGGAATCTGGATAGGACCCACTTCAAAATTACAAAATGGCACAGCTTACATTATTGTTAAATTGTCAAGATTTGCTATATATTTGCTAAGATGGTAACCATACAGGATATTTTCAAAGACACTAACTAGAGAAGGTTATGTTAAACCTCCAATATCTTAAGAGTGCCTAATGACTGCCTGCCAATACAGCTGAATCCTGCTGGGTAATGGGGAAATGCCTACCATGTAAATATAAAGGGGATTATTTAGGAGACCCAGTGAGCTGTGAATTATTGCCTAGGTTGTCACACACCAAAAAAAAAAAAAAAAAAAAGAGTTGTGAAGAGGAAAGAACGTGTACTGAGTTCTGAACAGCATTGTGAGACTTTATTTGAGATAGATGGGGAAACATATACAGTCTTTGCAAAAAGAGATAGCTGTCAGAATGCAGAGGCACCAGCCACCTAGATGCTGTTAAAAAAACCATTAAAGAAACAGAACTGGGTTAATTTTATGCCTGACAAATGCATGAATCAGAAGAAAATAATATTTGCCCAATAACTGAATTTAAGATCTATATTGATCTGGTTCTGACTGAAGTTGGTGGGAACATCTCCCCTGGTATAAATGGGATTTAGGCTGGACCCTTGGGGACTTAAAGAGTTAAGAGCCAGATTGACAGGAGAGGTGGTAGGGAATACCTTCCAAGTCCAGTTGCATTGTGCATTATTTGCACAAAGCAACTGAACTTATAAACCTGAAAACATATTTTTTTTTAATGTGTCACTTAATGTGCTGAAGCTCATCATCTGAATCCCAAATAGTCTGAGAATCTGTACTGTATAGTTCTGTAAGGCTGTGTATTCACAGACAAATCTTAAACAAGTAAGTGATGAAGTTCGTCTTTCTGTTCTCCTCAGATACTTCACCATAGACCAGACTGAAACCGTTAGGGTAGTAGGATGTGAACAGAACCTTGTTTCTATTGTATTAAACTCATGACAACTTTTTTTTTCTTTTTTTGTTCTTTTTTTGTTCCATTGTATAGTAACACAAACCTCCTTGCTCTCATATTTTATCTCTTTAAGTGGAGTATGTGAGTTTATAATTACGGTAACAGAAAGAGCATAGGAAATGAAAGTAACTTACGTCAGCCGTGTTAATTTTTTACAGCCAGTCCCTTTAAGCAGATCTAGATTAAAATATTTATTGCTAGTTTTTTTTTTTTCTCTTGTTTAAAAAAAATGGAAATGGCTTTTCAAATTAAAGCTTTCTTCTAAAATCCTGCATTCAGCAAAAGTAACATTTTATACAATCTGAATGAAAGGAGGAGACTAAGACCACAGGAAAGAGTATTTTTCAATAGATTGGTCTTACTTTTCCATGTAAAAAGGTTGAGATTTAATTGATTAAAATGAACAGCTGAAATTAATAGGCAAAGCAAATGTTTTTTTTCTACATTTGGAGGTGGA
Organism: Psilopogon haemacephalus; assembly: GCA_013396835.1. Lineage (NCBI taxonomy): Eukaryota > Metazoa > Chordata > Aves > Piciformes > Megalaimidae > Psilopogon > Psilopogon haemacephalus. The sequence goes on from VWZI01015460.1 coordinate 545,948, forward strand.
ATAGAATTCTTCAGATCTCTCAGTAATTGTTGGTAAGGACTTTCTCTGCTGAGCTAAGTGATTCTAAATTAAATGATTTGTTTTTCAATGTGAATAAGATTTTCTTATCAGTCAGCTTACATGTAATCAACTTAAATGCAGTTCTAGAACGAGATGAACCATGTCAATGTAATTCCCAAGATGGGAAATGAATACCTGATGAACTTCATTCTTCTAAGATAAAAAATAATGCGCTGCTTTAGCTTTCTTTTTCCCTGGTGTTTCTGTTAAGTAGTGGTTATGGGGTGAGTTCCACAGAATATATTCTCATGTAATATATACACATACCTACTCTTGTACTGTAACTCTATTAGTAGTGAAATATCTCCAATTATGTTTTAAGTTTTAACAGTAGAACTCTTTAAGAACACTAAAAATAGATTAAAGATGACAAACTAGTTGAAAAGGAAGATTTGGTTTCAGAAAAACCTAACAGTATTAAAATGTGAGGTGCAGGCACATACTTTTAACTATTTATGTTAAGTTTCACCTGACAATAAAAAATAATTTAAAAAAATAACCTGAAAGTAAATCCAGACCCCAGAGAGAAGGTAGATATTTATAGTAGTAAGACAAAGTGAGCCTGTGATGTGAAGCTGAGTTGAATTTCCCCCAAACAGTGAGATGACAGCACATAGTCAAGAAGAGATCATGGAAGAGACTGCTGGCAGTTGTTTGGGTGCCTTCCATACAACATGGGTTAGTGCTTAACTATGTATTGTTAAGAGAAATATTTTAAAAATGATGTTCGAGAAAGAGTATAATACAAAGGCAGGTCACTAAGAAATTATGCATGACACTATGGTGCTTCATGACTATGTGTTACATGTGCAGAAGGGACCTCTTCAAAAACAATTCCCCTTTTTTCTAAGGTCTGATCTAATGGCCCACTACATCTCTGTGTTATAGAGTGATGGGATATTACTGTATCCCATAAAAATGGAATAATTCTTCATTCATGAGAATTAATACACAGTACAATAAACTCATGAACTAATTTCTTTTATGCTTATAGTTAAAATGCAAACAATAAGTAGTAATTTAAACCTAAAACACTCAACAAAACTCTGCTGGTCTTCCAATTCTATCTGTTACACGCTAGTGCAGAATTAGTGATGAGAACATATTTAAATATAAATAAATCTTTTATCCTTACTGCAGCTCCACTGTGTTTCTACAGTGAAGTCATCCACACAGAGCTGCTTATGGTTTGAAAGCCTCAATAGCCTCTTTTATTTATAATAAATATTGCATACTAATGCTAACAATGTCATTGTGTGATGTCTCAATAGAGGATTATGACTTCATGTAATGTTAGCTTGATGTCTCTTCTCTCCTGTAATGGAGTCAATTTTCCATACAAAGGAGATGAGAATCACTTATTCACAAACCTTGTAACAAATATTCTGTGTGCATACAGTGTAAACCAAATATTAACATGGAAGCTCAAAACCAGGAAACAGAGTTAAAGTTCAGTACTTAATCTACCCCTGTAGAGTATACTGAAATGCACTTCAACTTTAAAATCCCAGTTTCCCCAAAAACGGTATTTGAAGTGTGAATTTACTGCATTTTGGGGTAATTCTACATCTAGGTATACAGAATATTCCTGAAATATGCATGACTATAAATAACGTAATCATAAAAGTGATTTTGAGGCACATAACTAGTGCTAAGAGAGGATAAAATGTATTTATATTAATGAGCAAAGGGTAAAGCAATCTTCTGTCGTCTACCAGAGACAAATGGCACACTGGGGAATAGGGGCCCAACTCAAACAACACTTATGCACATGCTTAACCTCAATTATGGCATGAGTGTGACTTCAGTACAGCTTCAAACACTAGGGGGGGAAAGGAACTAATGCAGTCCTGTAAAGATTCATTTTTTATATAATAATGCAAAATATTAAGTAAACTATAGCACAGTCATTTGTGATGCACAAATGTAGATATCTTGTAATATTAACATAATACAATTGGATGCTTAGCTCCTGAATGCCTTCAAAATAATTTATCTGAATGCTCATGAGAGAAGTTCAGGCTAAGATGAAAAGCATAAATCCACCTAACAGCTAACAAATAATTCACATAACTATTTGAAGACATGTTCAGAATACAGGATTTTATGATAAGTAAAGAGCAGAATATTCCATCTGCAATAAAAAGCCAGTTCTTATTACTGCAAGTTTGCAACTTAATGTGAAAAATAAAACTAATCAAGAGTTATCCTAAACCAAAACTGAAATAGGAACTGAATGCTCCTTAGTGAAATAGGAAGTAGTTTCAGATCCAACAGTATCATCCCAGTTTTTCACATCTATACAAAAGGTAGATGTCACATTGTATAGGCCAGTGCAGGTGCTGAAAATACATGGATACTTCAGATGGAGAAAATAATGTGTGCTACTTGAGAAAGAATTCTCTTCCACTGCAACTAAACCCATTGCTGGACTTTCATCAGAGTATCACTGCTACCTGCAGTGTAAACCTTGACTGATTGTTTGGAGATCTGCAACATCCTAATACTTTTAGCTATATTACAAGTACTTATTTAATTTAGTAATTTTGAGAATTTTATCTAGATTGGCTTTTTTTTTCCTACCAGTATAAATTTGTAGATATTCTACCCATGTCTACAGTCAACTTCACATTTATAACAGTGCATCTTCATAGGGTTAAGCATTTACCCTCTATTTTTTTAAGCTTAACTGCATATTCATAGCATTAATTTGATATTTCTTTTCGTTTCATTACACTATGTACTCCTTAGAAATATTTTTTAAACTACAAAATTATGTGAATTGTGTTGGAATGTGAAAATCCCTGAGGATGTGCACATGACAGCCTCTGGCTGAAAGATTTTTTTTCTGTGTGAGCAGAGGGCACTGGTTAGGAGTAAGTGGTTACTTTTGCCTGTAGTCACTGAGATGATGTGAACATAGGTTTGAAATGTGTGTGAAATGAGAGGAGCAATGAGCAGATGGAGTTTCATCTTGTTGACAAGGTGGGTGTCAACAGCTATCACTTCAGGGTCGGTATGCAATGTTTTTGGTGCTAAGGTAGTGTAGGTGTGTTTACCTGTGTTATTTCTTACTTCTGTGGTGATATCTCAGCTAAAACCAAACTCCAGACTTTGCTCAATTAACTTCAGAAAGACAAAAGACAGACCTCTGAATTTGTACAGGGCTTACTATACGGTTCATGGAGTCTCCAAAATTTCTATCACCTCTCATGTAGTTTTGTGTTACTTTACTTCAGTGGAGAGCGTTCACCTGCTACAGTGAAGCATTTTGTAAATCTGGCCATAGATCTTTGGGGCACTACATTGTGCAGGAGGGATCAATCATAACAGCGCCATGAAGTTTTAGCATGATTTAAATAACTAAGAGAAACGTGAGGCTCTAAACTTCAGCCAGCTATTGAATGATCTTCAATGTATTTATAAAACAGAAAAAAACCACTATTTTGAAGAAGTCTAAAGCTATTTTCCTCTGAACTTTGCAAATATCTGTATATACAAAAAACATGTAACAGGTCAATGCACGTTCTGCAGGCTTTAAGATGAGTGAGAATAGGGATCATATTTCCAGTTTATAGGGTGCATTTCTAACTGGACTTCTGCCTGTCATAAGTGCCAAAATCTCCCCATCTTAGATAGAATTCTCCATTTGTGCTGTGAGTCTTGCCTCTGCTGGAGGTTGGTTCAGGCTTGCCCCAACTCCGCACTGCAGTGCTGGGCTATGCGCAGTAGCCATTGGCAGGCAGCACAGCGCCAGTGTTGGCCTCGGATTAGAGTCTGACTACACAGTCTCTCTGCAGTGAAAGCCATGCGTTGAAAGAGTACTTGTAAACAGATCATTTACTTCGTGTATAATTATATGTCCAAAAATTGTCTGAAAATTTGTGCTCTAAAAATTAAAAACTAATTAATTTTTTTTAGCCGCTCTTGCCACACTCATTAGGGAAATGCTCAAAAAACCTGTCTCTCAAATAATAAGTCTCCACTTACATACATAAAGAGACTATATTTAGATTCCAGTTAAATGCAAAGGAGAAATTTGGCAAATGCAATGTTTTCAAATCATTTTGGAATGTGTTATGAGAATAATGTCAATGGAAAGGTTACTTTTTTACTTTTTAAAAATGTAAAGGAGAAGGAGAGAAGTTTGCCGTCATAAACTGAAAGGCAGCGCTTTAAATAGCTAGAGCACTGATAAGGCAAAGAGCTTCTAAATAAACAAGGCATGAATTATCTTTTTCTAACGCCAAAGGAAAATTGTATATTCACCAGAACCTCTTTAAAATTTGCGAAACAAGGTGGCAATATATTTTATTTTCAAGCAAGGAATCAGAGAGTCTTGCCATAACAGAATGTGACTACATCACTGCACAGAAGACAAATAATGTTATCTGAAATGCTTTCACCTTGACCAAAGAAATTCTATAAGATAGGAGTAATTTTGATTTTGCCACAATAAAAGAACATCAGAATTTGGAATTTGATAAAACTGTTCTGTTGGCTAGAAAGTTTGCCTTTCAACTGTGTTTGATGTGATATTCAGATCATATTGCCAAAATATTTTCTGCCAACTATTTCTGTTAAATCTTTTATGTTGCAGAGATTTTTAGTCAACAGAAACACAAGGCCTGGGTTTTAGTTGGAGTTAATCATTGAACTTGCAGAAGAGGAACATTGGGGCTGTACTTCACTTACCTAAACAAACCACCATGCAAGCTTCAGCCATTTCTGTAATTGCTACCCTGTTTTCAGAGTAGTGTAGGTAAAACATAAAATTTGTCTTCCCCTCTGATCTCTGTTCATGTTTAAGTCTTGTAGAACCTATTAGAAGAAATAGATAATTAAAGTATTTTTTAAAAACGTGTATTTGCTGCAGCTGCCACTGTTGTATCAAATCTTTTGAAGTCTGCCTAAGCAATTATATCTGAGCACTTCTTTTGAAAGCCTAAAAATGACATAGACCTTCCTAAGATATTGTTGTTTGTCAACTCTTTCAATTTTTTTTTTTAATATTATATATCACTGTAATGATGGATTAAATTTTAATCCATTTTGCCACCAAAAAACCCTAAACCTTAGAAGCTAAAAAGGATCTCCACAGACTAAATGAGTGTCTCTCTTTTTTCCCTATACCCTCCAGCATGTCCAATACAGTCACATTTTTAAATAATGCTTTAATTGGTGTTTTTTGTTTCATTTTACTATTTGATTTACATTGTAAATTTGGGCATCTCTTAAATGCAAAGGTAAACGTGTATTGCAAAGGTGTGGTTCTATGTTTTTGTTATTACTGTGCACTCAAGTGTATGTAATCAGTGAGCGTAGATTAGCTCTGTAATGAGAGCTGCTAATGTAGAAGTTTGGCAAGTGAGTCTTTTCCATACCAGAGAGGAGAAATAAGGGCATAAGTCCACATGGACTGAGTAATGCCTAGCAGATATTGCAGGGATGTTACTGAAACTCTAGCGTATAATTCTTCAAGGGAGATCTACCCTCTATCACCAAAAACCAGTGAGGTGTGGTAGTCAGTGTTGTGATTGGGATGTGGGAGAGAAAATCCATGGCACAATTCAAGAAATAGATCATAGTCTGACAACAGAGCAGCCCTTGCTACCTAATGAAGCTATAGTTCCTAATGAGCTTGTCATCCTGAAGCACAGGGGACAATGGATCTATGCAATTCTGGACTCTTTTCCCCATTTCACGGAGCACAGGTCCAACTGGGAGGCACTATGACACAGAGGGATGACTGCCATTTTCCATTGCTGACTCTTCAGTTAAAATGATTTGTCCTCGTGTTTCTTATTTTCCATAGTAATCACTTCCATAACTCTGTGTCCAGTGGCATTTGACTGTGAAAGTGACACTGACACTAGGGAATATGTCTAGAAAAGAAGCAGCCAATTGTTGCTAAAGTAACATCATCCCTGATGTGTCCCAAAAAGGGACAATTTACCAGGCTCAACTACAGGCCATTCCTGGTTTGGGGTTTGAACAAGGCAGTAGGCAGTGGCCCTGTCTTTCTTGACATGTATCTAATCAAAAGGACCATGGAGGGTTAAAGTGCAAGGTGGGATCCCAGATATTGCCTAAGAACTGGTGCTAGGGTGCAGGAAAATGTGCTGATGCTCATTATCTTTCTTTCGGCATGTTAGCAGACCCTTGACAAAGGTGGCATGCAGTAGAGATGACTTTACAGTACAACACAAAAATCTCAGTATGGATGCCACAAGTAATCTTTCATCCCAGATGATGAGAGTTTTTCAGAAACTGCTCTGGTCTGGCCTGGCAGCACTCAGAAATATTACTTTTCCTCACTAGTCCCTTGGCCATTGCTGTTCCTGCTCCAGCTGTAAGCTGGCATCTAAGACAGGCAGACCCCACACCAGTGAGCTCACTGTACCACTACAGACTAGAAACAGGCAAAAGCAGAGTAAGATGTTGGTTAGGAAATTCCTGTGCCACTTGTGCAGCTCCTTGATGACAGAATATGCATAACAGTGACTCTTCCAAAACATACGATTTAATTTCTTGCTATTTTGAGGATGGTGGTGTGACTACCTTAAATTTTGGGACTGTGTGTAAAAGGGTACCAATGAGAGCTCACCAAGCTGTTTTAAATCTTTACAAAGTTGATTAATTGCAAAGAATTTCTTTCAAAAAAAAAAAGAAAGAAAATTCTTCCAGCAGAGACATGTCTGTCTTCTAAGTACTTACAAATAGATCCCTGAACTCAAATTACCAAATTAAAGTTTTACTTCAAAATAAAACATTCTAGCACACGTTTTTTTCCTGAGGAAACTGACTAATTAGACTCTCAGCTAAGCTGTTCCAGCTGTAAGAGCAATGCCTAGTGTGGGAGGGTAGCTCTTCCCATGCAATGGATGGCTCCAGGAGATGGAGCTGAAGAGCAGTAGGATGAAGGGAAGGACCCCATCTCATCTGCCCACCCACCGACAGGAGCTGTGCTTGTGCGAGCCCTGAGGCTTTAGTTTAAAGAGTAGGTCTTTTGAGGCAGCTACCCCTGGACTCCTTCATCTTACATTACTTTGTGGTGCATAGGGCGGCTGTTTATGTGGCTTGCGTTAAACGGCAGAGCCTAGATATTTTTTAAATGGAAGAGAAAAGCAGTTCAGCTTGCTCCTCAGTCCCACAGGCATTTAGTCGCGGAGTAGTACGAGGGAAGAAATAAGGAATAAAATTTTTAATCCCTGATTATTTTTTTACCCAGGAATATTTTTCTTCAGGTATACAACAGGGTTTTCAAACAGAAATCAAGGCTTGAGTCCATAACTAAGAATCTTACTGTTATTTTTAGTTTTGCTTCTATGATAAGATTCAGATGTCAAGCAGATACAGCAATGCCATGCTAGCACAGGCAGGTAAGGAATATTATTCTGAACAGACGTGGAAACAGCTGTTCTGTAATGGCTCTGAGTTACCTTGAAACCAGAGCCAGAGAAGATGCAATGTGTCCCTTGCCTGTAAAGTCCCTCTGAGGCTTGACGTTTCTGCACATCAAAAGGTTTTACTCACCAAAAATGACTCCTCAGTTAAAAGAGGAAAGATGCCCTTTTTTACTTTTGCCTAGAGCCCAATATCTTCCAACATTCCATAGCAGCTGTGGCAATGCTCTGCTTAATGCAAAGAACATCTGGGTTGCCTGCAATTCTGGGAGAGAAGTGTCAAAAGTGTCATAGACATCCTTGAGCAAAGAAGAATCTTCACTTTTATTACACAGAAGTGTCAAAAACAGCATTATTGAACATCAGGTTGCAATTTGGCATGCAGAATATGAGTCTGAATAGATGTGACAAAACCCCTTCTATAAAATCGCTACTTAACATTTTTTCATAGCTTCAAATTAGCATTTAAAGAAAAAGAACAAAGGGGAAGCAGCTAGGTAACCCTAACAATGAAAGATCCTAGCATTCTTTTTTTGGTGCTTATTTCACAAGCTGATTGCTGTCCACTGAGTGACTGAGATTGATTAAATTGTTGTCATCATCAGTGAAATGCACTGCATTGATCCAGCCTCACTCAGAAAGCCAGTCTACATGATGCAGCTAATCTGGCATAATTGAAAGTTCCAATTGCAGAAGGTCACTGAGCTGGACTCAGGACACTAGTTATCATGTTTTCCTTGGAACAGGGTCAACTCTCCTGAACAAATACAGTGGCTTTATGTTACACTCTTAATCAATTTTTCATGGTTTGTGTAGGATAAACCCAGGCTTTCATGTTTTGATTGAATTTTTATGGTGGACAGGAGATAATTATCACCTCCTTGTGCCTTTTTTTTCCCCTTCTTCTTCTTCCTTAAACTCTGATTAGACCACAAGGTGGGATTGAACTTTTGTTTCTTACTCAAGTACAATTCTCCTAAGAAAATCTTCAGAGCAGGACAGCAGATGTCTATAGATAACTGTGGCAGTGTGATGCATATAATTATTCAATTTACAAAGAAACAATGTTAAAGGCAATGTTCCACTCTTCTATTACATCTCTGCTTTTTACCTTCACCTCTTCTGTCTATTTTCTATTGTTCTCTCCTGGAGCTTGAATGCTGCTGTTGAGATCTCAGGCTGAACCAAGTTTGAGACTATGGAGTAAAGGGAACTCAAAGGTCACACACAATCAGAGAACACAGCAGCAAAAAGACATGTAGGCAGGCATCAAGACTGGGTTGTCATCTCCTTAGTAGTGCCAAGTGTTTCAGCTGAAACTCCTCTGAACAGAGTCCAATTTCCTGATGAAAAGTTGTGCCTTCAGGAAAATGGCCATCAGGCCATTTGCTTCATGCTTTAAGATGGGCACCGAAATCCCACACCACTTTCAAAATGTGTTATTTACATAAGCAGTGCAGTAGGGAGATGCATGTGGAAAAAAACTTTTTTAAGAAAGAGAACCAGCCAGACATTGGAAATATTCAGAAATACATTTCTTCATATTTTGCAGAATCCAGTGGGCAAAGCTGGGATTTTAGGAAGGTCTTACAAGCTGTGTAATTGCTTTGTTGGCCTTTTCATCACAGTGAAATTAGCATCCTATCTTTTATTTCTTTCCCTGTGTTTGCTGTTGAAAAGTCAGCATATCCCAGTGGCTCCCATTCCTTCCCGTTCAAAGTGCAGGTCAAAATGCCAGCTTTCTAATGGTGAATGTAATGTATAATTCAGCACTGAAAAAAAACTACTTGATAACCTCTCTACAATGGTTTCTTCTTGCTTTGTTATTCAAATAAGGAGTTTGTTAGTTGCTTAGGGTTTGCGTTTTTTTTTCCATTGGTGCTTTTTGGGAGGTTTTTGTTTGTTTTTGGTTGGTTGGGGTTTTTTTATGTTATTTTGGTTGGCTTGTTTGTTTTTAACATATCTTCTATCAGTTATAAAACACGCAAAAAAAGAAAAGGCACCAAAATACTAATGTACTGGTAAACAAGGTAAAGGACAGCTGTGGTGCTTTTCTAGAATGCTGGCTTGACACAACTTTTTTGTAATGGATTAGTATATGTTAATTTTAAAATTGTTCAAAAGTGAGTTGTGGGGAAGGCTCTTCACAAAACAAGCAACACAGAGTTGTTATGAGTTTGGTGATACAATATTTTTTATGCTGATGAGCAAAACAATGATATCTGGCTTCTTGGAAGAGTTTCGACATAAAAGACAAATAAAGCTTTCTATAAAGTTTTATAAACCTGGTGTTTGGACACATGCATAGAAATAGGAGGCAGATCTATATTGAATACATAACTCTCTTCAGAAGTAAGGGTCTCGTGTATGCCAGAGGACAATGACAAGCTGTAGTGCAATAGGTCTAATTGGTTTATGATTTGTAAGTCTTCCAAAAGTTTCATCCTAGCAGCTTTTTAAAATGAAACTTGCAATCAATAAATCCCACTGGGCTCTATTTATAGTATCCTAATTTTCAAAGAAAGCAAATCAGGCAACTGTTTTTAACATGAATAATATCGCTCCCAGCATTCTGCCTGCAGCCCACACATTGTGTTTTTTGGCATGATTATGGCAATTAAAAAAAATAAACAGCTCTTCTTAATATTCTTTTATACATAAGCTATTACAGTCAACGCTGACACAGCTGGCAAGGAAACTCAGTGAAAGGTAAACATTCTGTTCAAAATATAACATAACATATTGTTGTGTTTAGTTGTTACAATTTAATCTTCCTGAAAGAATATTTTTAAAGTATTTTGTGAGGTTTTGTTCACAGAATTTCTAGTATACTGGTATCTGATTAAAAAAATAATAACCTTTAAAGAAATTACACTTATGATACTGGATATTTCAGTCAACAGCTTCTTGAATTTAAAAAAATATTCTTACCAAAAAAAAAGGGGAAGGAAAATGAGGTACGATGTTTTATCCTTCAGCAGAATGTAATAGTCTGAGCAAGTAAAATCAATTTCTTCTAATAAAATTCTGTCAAAAGCAGGAAGTTCAGTAATAAATGTCTTCAACTATTTAAAAGGAAGAACATTTCCAGCACAATTAAAATCACTTTGTGACTTGCTTCAGCAACAACAGAAGATTGTCTAATTCCATGATCTAATTACTGAGAACATATATGAAATGAGGTTGTGGAACTGTGACTTTACATGATCCCTTATCATTAAGATGCTGCACTTCCAACATTTTAGAGGCAATTGCAGAGGCAGTCAAGCAGAGCTGTGTGCTTGCAGAATCCTGGTACTTTCTGCAACGCTCAGGAGGATCCTTAGCAAGAGCCAGGTGGTGCTTATATGTTGCAAAGCCTCAACGTGTGGTGGGGTTCAGCAGAGAGCTTTGTGGGAAGTGTGCATAAATAAACAAATGCAGATAGCACCCAGTATAACCATTGTGGAAGCTTGTGGACATATTCTAGCTACACACACTCCATATTGCATCAGTTCAGCAGTTACTGGAAATTGTGAATGATGTGTGCTGGCACAACATAAGTTGTGCTGGTTTGCGCTAGCTGGGCAGTGGAACAGCACTGTCCCCAGCTACTTGAGTGCTGGCCATAAATGGCATCCCTGTCAACTTGCCTGTCACACTTCAATTTGTTTAAAAGGAACTTCTCAGAAAATCCAGCTTTTACTGATTACAAGCACATCCTTGGTATCGGAGTCTTCCAAATCCCAGTTGTTTTTCCTTCTCTCAGATTGAATTATAGAAAGGGCAGGTGTGTTACAAAATAGATATCTGCCCTTTTATAATCTAGTAAATTGCTCTCTGGGTACAGAGTTAGAGGATATACATGTGAGTTTATAAAAGCAACTAAGTAATTTTTAGTGTGCATAATGTGCAGTGAAGAGAGAGGCATTTAAAGTTTAGAGCAGCCTTCAGTAGACAGGAAAATTATCTGGTGAATCCTATTGTTAATCTTGGAATATATTTCAGATGCTAGATGTCAACTTCATGTCACATTCAGGGTAGTTAATAGCAGCTAAATGAGCATTAATTCTGCTCAAGTCAGTGGAGTTCTATCAGTGTGAATCCAGGGTGACTGTTGTCTTTATGTCTCATCACAAAATAGGTTCAAAATAATTGTGCAGCGAAAGCAGTGTAGCAGAAGCATTCTGAGGCTTCATTCCTCCAGTCATTCCGATCTCTTACTCCAACACAATTGTGAATCAGTCTAACTGTGACCACGACAATTGTGAACTAAACTTGTCCTCACTGACTAGGACAAATGTAATGCAAAAGATTTTGATTGCATGTGTGTGTGTGTGTGTGTATACACACATATATATGTATATATATAAATATGAAAATATTTCAATTGTATATATTTTTTTTTTTCCAGTGTAAATACTACAGTGAAAATAGGAAGAGAACTTTTGGGTAGTAAGAGGTAATCCTAAATTTTTTTGTCTCACAAGACTTCAAACAACCTGTGCTTCCTCCCATCATGAAGATGATCATATCTGGTCTCATACCATAAAAATAACAAAAACTAAGAGCATGATGTATTTTGTTGGAAAACTCAGTTACCCTGATCTATTCCTTATATAAGAAAAGAGAGGAAGCTTTTCCAGATTCAGGAGGTTTCACCACAACTTAAACTGCTAGAAAGTGTATTTGGGGGCTTTGCTCTTCAAGTTTTATTGGTTCCTTACTTCCACTAGATATGCCCCACACAGCTGTTCCAATGTGCCCATTGGTGGATTTGAGCAGATATACACTCCTGACTGGGGCTAGTGTCTTGCTGCTCTTAAAGAATTTTAGGGCAAGCTCCTTACCAAATGCCAAACCCAAACATGATGATTAAATAGACTGAACTATGTTGTATCCATCAGTTATGCTATAGACCCTCCAGGATCAGAAGTAATGAAAGCTTTGTGTGCTTCTATCAGTTATTGTCAGAATATTTGGTTTAGGCTTCCAGAGTCATTATCTCCTCATCAGCAGCATTCTTAGCAGCTCACATAGGCCTGTACACAATGAAAACTAGTTCTGAGTTAGTGGAGTTCTGATGAACAGATCATCATCATTACTTCTGTGAGACTTCCAGCTGATCAATTTGGAGCTTCCCTGTGTGGCTGATGGTGTGCCTATGCCCACGACGGCCATCAGGCTCTGCATTTCTAGTCCAGCCAGCCCAAAGTCATTTGGAAAGATAGTACTGTGCTATGAAAGAAATTAAGTCTTTTGGGATGCATGGCACTGTGATTGTTATTATAGACTCTGCATTGGTCCTATGTAAATTGAAGTTGGTGATGTTAAACACAAAAATATCCAAGCTAATTTTGTATCTAGTTGAAACAAAAGGCATGGAGGGGGAAGAAAAGAGGGGAAATGCAAGGGATCGATGTTGGCTTAACAGAGAAAAAAACAGCATCCATAGCAAGAAAATTTTAATTCTAAGTTGTTTTAAGACTATTACAAAGAATAGAGAATAAAAATAATGTATGCTGGGAAAAGCTATAAAATCTATAAACATTAATTCATATCATGCTTCTTTTGAAGTATATGACTTTTTTCCCCCCACAAACCCACTAATAGGGTTCTAAATATGAGTGAGAGTAGCAAATTGCTTTTTCCATTTCTGGGATCTATAGCTTCACATCTGCACTTAAATAAAAATATTAACCAAGAGGCAAGTACTTATTTTTTTTGTTTATGCTCAGCCTCAGGAATTTTTCAGCTGAAATCAATAATTAAAACGTTTATTAGCCATTTTAAGTGTTACAAATGCAACTTTGTTAAACATATTTATACATATATCTCAGATAACTGACTTATTTATGTCCATGTTTTTTAGCCAAAAAAAAAAGGAATTTTGGAGCAGTAGCAATTTGTAACTTCATGCATTCACTAAGGAGATTCAAACAATTTGGTATCCTTTCATTTTCTTTATATGATTGAAAGCAGTAGTTAGTTCTGAAGAAGAAACAGGGTTTATTTCAAGTGTTATAGCAAGCATGGGGTTTAATATAAAAAAATCTAAAAGATCAGAGAAGAAATGTACTAGATGATTGTAGAAATCAGAACTCCTGATGCAAACAGAATTTCATACACTCTTCTGAATGAATATGTCTCTGATTAATCAAAAATACGTATAATACCTACATGAGGCTACATACCTTTATATATGCATATGGAGCAAGACGATTTGAGTGTATATTTGAAAAGAGAAAATAAGACCTTAGTTTTAAAATAGCTGTCTTGGCTTGCAATATCCCTGCTACTGTCTTTGGTTGTCTGCTATCTTTACTGTTGTCACCAGTGCTTAGGAAAGAGAAGTGCTGTTTTAGAAATTTCATAACAAATTAGCTGATACCATCTCTGTGCCAGATGTACAGGGTATCAGTATGTGAACCAATATTCACACTAAATGCTTGAGTGCATGTATTGGATAAAAGAGGCATCATATGCCCATACACAGTACTCTAACATAGAGGGGCAAAAGTTGTCTAGGCCCACACTTCTGTTTTTCCTTCCCCATGATGCTCAGGCTAGGCATGGTTTTATTGCTGAGAAATTAAGACCTGGTTCTTGCTTGTTAGGCTCCTGTAATTATAACAGCAAATATAGTGAAATAAATCTAAAGCTTTTCAAAGCTGGGAAGCTTTCCTTCAGATATCCACAAAATTATAAATCTGTTGGGTTTTTTTCCCCCAACAATAAATAATTCCATTGTATCGATTACTTTGCTCTGTTGAAAAAATATGCAGATTCATTCTTGCTATGTCTAAATGTGTTCCTTGTTCTGAAGTGGATCTGAACATCCAGCTGGTAAGGCATTGACACAGGAGCGCCTCTGCTCCAGCAGGCTCCTGGTATCATAGAATCATAGAGTCAGGGTTGGAAGGGACCACAAGGATCATCTTGTTCCAACCCCCCTGTAATGGGCAGGGACACCCTACCCTAGATTAGGCTGGACAGAGCCTCATCCAGCCTCGCCTTAAACACCTCCAGGGAAGTGGTCCCCACCACTCCCCTGGGCAACCTGTTCCAGGGCCTCACCACTCTCATGGTAAAGAACTTCCTCCTCATGTCCAGTCTGAATCTCCCCACCTCCAGCTTTGCTCCATTCCCCCTAGTTCTGTCACTACCTCATAGCCTAAAAAGTCCCTCCCCAGCTTTTCTGTAGGCCCCCTTCAGATACTGGAAGGCCACAAGAAGGTCACCTGGGAGCCTCCTCTTCTCCAGACTGAACAGCCCCAACTCTTTCAGTCTGTCCTCATAGCAGAGGTGCTCCAGCCCTCTGATCATCCTCATGGCCTTTCTCTGGACACGCTCCAGCATGTCCACATCCCTCTTGTAATAAGGGCTCCAGAACTGGACACAGTACTCCAGGTGGGGTCTCACCAGGTTGGAGCAGAGGGGAAGAATCACCTCCCTCGACCTGCTGGCCACACTTCTCCTGATGCAGCCCAGGGTCTGGTTAGCTTTCTGGGCTGCAAGTGCACACTGCATCCTCTGCATTCAGCCAAGTTCTTCTGGATTTTTCCTCCCAGGCACAGATGCCTATCCATGAAGCAAAATAGTGCAAAATACTATATTGCCTCCTTGCTTTTCTTACACCAGTGATGTTCTGTTGAAGCACTTTGTTCTCATGTGCATCTCTATTTTTCACTCCATAGCTTTTCTAACAAAATGCCTTAGTTTGATGAACACACGAGATGCTTTTCTTCTCTGAAACTCTCCTCAAAACAAAGTCTGCTGCAGTTACACAAGTCACTTACTCCCAGGGACAGCAGGGGTTCTGTGATAGCCAGAATGACAGGGGAAGATTTTTGTTTAAAACTTTCAGATTGTTTTGTAATCGTTAAACTGTGAAATAGGCATTTCATTAGCTTACAGGGTTTTTTTTTTCCTATACATAGCATTTATTCATTTTCATTATTTTCTAGTTTTCTAGCTATTTGTCATATCTTGCTACAGATGCAAGTGTGAACTCCAAATAAGCTTCCTATCCTCGTGATCACCGACCTAGCACAATGAAGCCAATGGCAACATTCACATCGCTGCTGATGACAGCCAGCCCCCTCAGAGAAGGCATAAGTAAGCAATATACCTAGGCGTAGGTATGGCTTGTACTGCAGTCCACAATCTTTCTTAGGAATTACATTCTGTGGATTGCACTTCAATATGCATTTCATAGGATAAAACTATTATCCAACATGCCACAGTTTAAAAGGAAACTAATCACTTAGATTTGAATACTCTGTCTTGTGTTTGCATGAGTGGAGAAAACTGAGTCTAATAGGAAACCCATGATTATATATCTGGTGTAATAAACACTAACAAATTCTAAAGTCTATCTAGAATTTCCAGTAATGTGCCCTCTCCATTTTGTTCTCATTTATGGTAGTGGTAATACAAATAAAATCCTTACAACTCTGTGTGTGGGCTTCCTCTGAGTTGTTATCAGAACTGGTCCTTTTGTTTTTTATTGTTACTAAACTGCCAAAGTTTCTGATTGACGAGGAGCACCTTTAAGTTTTGTGAAGGACTGGGGAACTGAAAGTCCACTGTACTTCTGCAGTCAAAGGCACTTTGTAGTCAAGTGACTCCTTGCGGCAAGCAGTGATAGGTTGAATTTTGTATCCCTCAATTACCTTATGATTAGATTTCTGTAAGCTTCTGGAAGGATAAGTCTTAAATTACATATATTTTGTTAGAAACTAAGCAAGCCAAAATGTGCCTTTCTCTTTGCTTTATTCACTGTTGCAATTTCAAAGTAAGTAGCACAGCTTAAAATGTTGGCTACTTTGGGACTGATAAAGGATAAGTGTCATGGAAGAACAAGGTTATTATTTCTGTGTGGTTTTGATTGGATTGACAAAAAATTTAGCCAGAATGAAAAAAAAATATATATATATATTCATACTATATAGAGGTTGTGAGATGAGTGTAATTTTGAATGTTCATCCCCTCTTTTTCATCTCAGCTATAAAGAACAGGCTTAGTGTAGTGAAGGAAAGTGCAAGGCTGGTAGACTTAGCTGTATTTTCAGAATACTGGAGACATTGTATGCAGCCTGGCATACTAGCAAACCTCCCCAAAAAATAAACAGACACTCTTAACAATTATAAATAATTCTCAGCTAAAGGAAGAAAGCATATTTGGTGAAACTAAAAGATAGGAAGGATATTGAGCTCCTGCTCTACCAGATGGAAAGAAGATGGAGTTTAGATCTACCACAGCTTTCCACACTTGGCCTGGCAAATGCATTGCTCTGTGTGAAACAGCCAGTTTCCTGCTGCGTACCCATGCCAGAGTCTCTCTTGATGCAGCTCAAAAGGAAGACATTCATTTTAATCAGAATAAGAAAATAGGACCCCAAAAATGTGATCAAATCCCTCTATATGTTAATTAAAGTATATAATAAATGTTGCAGGAACACCTTAGTATTATATAGTTTTCTTGTTTTCTTTTTTTCTTTTTTTTTTTTTTCTCCTCTCTTTTTTATTTTCTGGCCAATACAAACCCTGGATGAGGAAAGGACAGTCTTGAACACTGATGCCTAGTTTTGAGATACCATGGTAGAAAGTTGCTCTTTCCAGCCTGATTTTGTCTAGATTAGTCCACAGGAACCTCGCTGCATATAGTTCTGGATTGCTTCTTCATCCAGCAGAACTCAGTTAAGTTTGCAGATTCTATGGGGGAGGTGCTTCTCACAGAATATTAGTCAGGACTGGGACTTTTCAGTACTACAGAAATACAAATAACACATTATGTTAGGAGGCTTTGAAAGAGAAATGTTTGACTGTATTGAGCAAGTAATGATGTTTGATGTACCTCCAAGGTGGCAGTCGGTGGGTGAGTCTTGCAAAACTCAGCTGCTTCTCTCTCAGCAAGTTTTTGCCTTGTAAACAGTGCCTTTGTTTTCCGTCTATGTATGCTCCTACGCCTTAGGTTTCCCTTTGATGTATGAATGAAACCAGGGCTTCAAAATAAAACTCAAACTGGAGCTGGAAAAGCACAGAGGAAGAGAAGAAGGGAAAAGGAAAATGTCAGTTTGAATAGCTACACTAATAAAGCTGGTATAGAGAGGATGACTATACTTGCTCTTTGTGACCATTAGGGGCAGTTGAGGCTTGTGGATATATATGAGATTGCAAGAGGGTTTTTCTGTTCCCTAGCACCTACATGTATGTGAGCAGTGGCAACATAAAACAATAAAAATTATGACCACTGACTCACTGACCAGAAATGGTCTGATTTGCATTGATTATTTGAAGCATGCAGACAGTGCATGAATGTCAACATTCTGTGAGCTGCTGAGAGGCAGAACTTGGTTTATGCAAAGTCACTCCATGCAGCAACCGATTCAGGTAAAAAGAATAATCTGGCCTTGGACAAACTGTAAGCAAGCAAATGCTTGAAAGACTAGGCTGCCATGATCTGTGTATGGGGAAGTAGCCCTGCCTCTTTTGGCAGGAGGGGAGGATGCTTCTTTCTCTGCACCTGCCCCTCCCATGGCTTGTGATCTTTAAGCATCCTTTAACTGATTGGTTAAATCTATATGGAAATGGAAGAGAAGGGATGTGCCCTCTCTTACTATTGCATGTCTGTCTGTTTGAGAGAGAGACAGGAGGCTAATAACTGGGTTCAGAGTCTGGCAAGGCCACAGAGGGTAGTGTGAAGGACAGGCTTCTCTTCTCCTTTATGTCTTATAGCTGCAAAACAGAGTCCAGCTATACTGGCCCTCAGTTTGTCTAATACAGTTGCATTGTATAAGCAAGTCAGCCAGTTGGGACTGGAACAACAATCCTCAGGGAACCTTTTGACAAATCTGGTTTGAGTTTCAAGTTGCAGTGAAATAAGAAACGAGGTGGGTTGCATGCAGTTTCAGGTTTTGTTGAAAACTTTTGAACCAGCTCTAGTCAGTAGTTGTTTTTTCAGCTTCCTTCCTCTACTCTGTCTCTGGTATTTATAGTTGAATGTGCATCAGATTAAGGGCAGTTAGGAAGAAGGGTGGAAATAAAAGCCCCTATATGTGACTCAACACACTGAGAATTGAGATAGAATGCAGGGTTGACCTTTCCTTGTTAAATTTCTCCTTTGGTCTCCTTTCTTGCGGAGTTTTACTGAAACTTCATTTTCATTTGGAGATTTTTGGACTGCTTAGCTAAGTGCGATAATAGCACTACAGATTCCCTCCTAACTGGCTAGGGCCAGTGGAAAAGAAGCCCTGCAGACTCTGCTTGGCAAGCAGACAGGAGACCTGGAGAAGCAGTCAGATTCCCAGCTGGCCCATGGCACTCGCAGCCGGGAAAGCAGTCTGCAGGCTGCCTGCCGTGGAGCCGGGAGGCGAGGAGGTGCTCAACTTCCCAGCTGGCAAGGGGAGTGCAAGGCCTGGAGAAGTGGGCTGCTTTCCGTTTGGCTTCACAGGTTGAGGGAGAGGCCAAGAAATGAGGTTCAGTTCCCATTAGCCTGTCTGGTTCTTGATTTGCTTCCTTTAGTTAAAAGAGGCAGAGAATACTGATGATGTTTTGCCAGGCACAGGATTGAAGCTGAGTGGCAAGGAAGAATAGAGACTTAAATAAGCACAGCTCAGTGTCTCCACTTGCTTTTGTCAGTTCATGTAACAGCCTTGCTGCCAGCAACCTTCCTTACTAACCAGAGGGAAAAACAGGGGTCACTGGGAGGTGATTGTGCAGTTCTACCTTTGGTACTTAGGGTTGTTTTTAATTATTACAGGGCCGTTTATATCAGTAGAAATTCATTGTTGGCTGAGGCAGTGTATCGATAGCTTAAATATTTAGGAAAAATTAGTATTTAGTGATTCCTTCCCAGGTATACTGGAAAATATACTTAACAGTTTGCCCGCTAAAAGGTTATTTAAATATGTCACAGATACTTTATGTGCAGATGATACAAGCTTCATCTCCCTGAAAGCATATTCATAGTGTATTAATTTTCTTTTGATACACAGTAGTTCTGAGAAGGACAACAATAGGTCTTCTGTTAATATGTGGCTAGCTCCATTGTAAAACCTGATTTTTATTTTTTCCCTCTCATTGCCTGCAGTTACTCCTTTGGAATTTGTGGCCTGTTTTTGAAAACCGTTCCTGATTTCTGTGCCAATCTTCACTGGAGTTTGTAATAACACACTGTAATTTAGGCAGCTCTCTGAAGTCCCAGGTGTAAAGTTATCTGTGTAGTGCTTGCATGATCAGAATCCAAGACAGCCCCATATTCACAGAGTGCAAGTTATTAACATTTTTAAATGACTTCAGATCCATGATTCAGTAAAAGCCAGTGGAACCTGAACTTCAGGGCTCTCTGCACTTCAGGCAGTAGCACATCTGTTTCCTCACTTGTAACACAGTGCTAATAGCCAAGACTGTGGCAGCACACACTTCAGATGAGAAGTGCCCAACACCTTTGGAAGGCATGAGGAGCCTGGGCTGAAGTTTGTGCTGATGCAGCTTTCCTCTCGATATCTGAGTAAACCTCACCTAGTGCATTCACAGGTGCAGCTTTCAGTACACATCTGGTTCCAGTGCAGAGACAGCATGAATTGCTCTTAAGTTTTAGTATGGATTTTTTAGTAGATATTACTTGCATCTGTACAGCCAGGGATATTTTTATATTTGAATGTCCCTTACAGTGGGCATACTTTGAAACCAGTCTCTCAGTCTCATCACACCACAGCCAAATGCAGGGCTGTGAATGAACTCGTGAACACAGTGGGTTAGTGGGGCACTCCTAATCTATCAGCACATCTTGGAAATCATGTGTATCTATGAATGTGTCTCCAGGGCATAACACAGGCTTCCATGAAGGTAATCCAAGCTAATTCAAGTAGTACAAGCAGTATGACCAGCTTTCTCTGGCAGTCCACTTCAACACATTAATTGTACTGTATGAAGTTACTACTGATCTGTGGTTTCTGAGTGGGCTGCTGGGCCTTCATCTTGGCGGATGAGTCACTGCTGAGAAGCTGTGAGTTTATTCATCAAACCTCAGTATGTTTAAGAAGTTTATCAAGGAAAGCTGCTCAACCAGCTAGCATCTTCCGAGCCATGGGAGGAGTATTGCTGACTGCCTCAAAATATAACACTGTATGTGACTAAGCAGAAACAAACAACAACAAAAAGTGTAACATACTCATGACTTAGGTTATGGATATAAGGCCCAGTGATGAGGATAAACCACAGTCCAGAACAAGCACTGTCAAACCTATACTGAGCCTGTTTTTCTTGAAACTCACAATATCCATGAGGTGCATGAGCAACCTGGCTTCTGAAAGCACGTGTGGTCACTTTTTTTCATGAAGCAAACCTCAGTGGAATTGGAGGATAAAAGAATGCACTGCCCTATGTTTAGTTCACTGAGGGACTGCTGTCCTTGCAACACAAACACAGCACAAGTGATTCCAGGGGAATTTATTCACTAGATAACCACTTTGCATCCCAAGCTGGACTCCCCCATCCACTTGGGAAAATGCATTTGTATAACTCAGCACATTCTCAGTGCACAGTTCACCCATGTGAAGGAAGCATCTATTTGATCTGCCTTTACTATCACAAAATTCCACTTTTTTCCCCCCATAATCAGTTTAGTCATGGTATTTATATAAGTTCATTAATTTTACTTTTTTTTTTTTAACAACAGTTGATTGCTACATTATGTAGCAAATAACCTATAAACTAGAATTGTTCTACACTCATAAAGTCTTAAAATAGCAAGTCTAATTTGTTTATTAAAAGAAGTGATAAAGACAATGCCTCATACTGGGACTTTGTACACCACCTTTCATTCTGTAGTGCATCTTTATAGCTCTATTATAAACCCCCTGTAAGTGGGTCTTGCCGTAAACATGCTGACACAACTTTAATCATAGGATCTTGAACAGCAACAATACAGTAAAGATCAGACTGTAATGACAAAATTAAAGAAAGAATAATTATATTAAAAAAAAAAGAGCAAAGGGTTTCCAGAAGTAATGGATCTTAATACAAAGACCCTAGGTACAGACAAAAGACATAATTTGACAGAATCTTAAAGCAGCCCCTGGGACATCCACCATTTGGCCTTTAGGCTGCCTGCCCAGGAGGCACTGTGCTGTTGGTACCATTGATCAGGCCCAGAGAATTGCTGGCTCGCAGCTTACTCTGGTGGGTTTCTGTTGCCCACTTCTGGCATGAACAGCTGAGTGTTGATGAACAAGAGTTGGTCTACGCTGTGCTAAGCAATCAGTAAACTAGGGATCTGACAGAAATGTGCCTCTGTAAGAGGTCTTTTGTGAGACAAATCCAGTGTAAGACATTCCTGCAGCAATGCAAGCTAGTTACTGTCCATCCATGTTCTTGACAGCGGCTAAAACAGCATCCCAGTCAATAGCAGCTGTCTGTGTAAGAGAATCCTTCTGGGGCACCATATGCCAGACAAATTTTTACTATTGCTTCACATTTGTCAGATTAAAGGTCTGCTTGCATTAGAGGAGATCATGAGGAAAATTATGAGTTAAGCCAAAGAAAGATACATAGCAATTGTGTATTGTAATTGAAATGGCTGAGGGGCCCTTTTGGAAGTAGTTTGGCTATGTCAAGTCACTTTGTTGTTGTTCAGCTTGGATGTGCCCGTAATGCAGTGTACCTCATGCAACTGAAAATCAATTTATTCTCTCTCAGTTCTAAGCTACCTCTCAAATTAAGCCCTATAAAACATTTCAAATAGAACAAAGCTGGCTGAAATAATATTTCATCTTCTGAAAAAAGGATTTGTCAAAGCCAGTAGCATTACACATGGCCAAGGAGGACAATGCTCATTTGAAAGGCTATTGAGAATCTGAGAGCTCATAAGTTCAAGTCCATCTGCTACAGACTTCACGCGCTACTAGCTATTACGGTAGCCTGACAATAATCTCAGCATCGTCTTTTATTCCAGTCACAAAGGGCTGTCAAAAACCAAATAGTAAGAATTACTATAAACAGCAATGATTCAGTCTCAATGGCAATGGCTCTTTATAATCTAGCAATGTAATCTACTGCTCTACCCTTAAATTGGATATAGCATATGAAGCCTGTCAGCCATGCAGAAAGTGAAAATGTATATTGTCAAGGCCTTTGCTGTCTGTGAAACTGCTGATGAAGAGTCACAAAAGGAGTTTTAAATGCCCTAGAAGAAATTCCAAGCAACATTAGAGTCACAAATAGCAAATTTGACAACTCCCTCTGGACTAAGAAACTGCCTTCAAAAGTTTTATATTAGCTTCATGCATCATTGTTATAATTTATTAATGTACAATTTTTAGGTTTTTTCAGACTGCATGGCTGGGGAATGGTAACTGTAACTTCTTTTTCATGATAAACAGCTGTTGAAAGATTTGCCAATATTCCCTGCTCTTATAATTCAAAAATGTGTGCGTTGCTTTTCATATCCCTGTTTCCCCAAAAGCATAATAAGATACTATATTTATGATTTAATCGATGAAACCTGTTCTCTGTGGATATTACTACATTGTTTAGTTTGCTAATGTGCATATTTGCACCTAGTCTATTAAATACCAGATATTATGGCTGCATTACTGAATATACTGGATGAAAGCTATCTTTAATGTTGGTTTTTCGGGTATTCAGTAGTTCTCTGGCAATTCCTACTTCATCGTTCGTTACAACCTCAGGAGCTTGAAAGAGACAAAATTGATAAGCAGTAAAAACACTGTTTTTTTCTTTAATTCACCTGCTAGGAGAATTAAAACTTAAATTCTACACAGTGTGAAGAATGTAGCAAACATGGGATGGTGTGTATGCTGGTTTGAACTAATTGGAGGATTTGAATGAGAAATAAGGCTATAAGCTGAGAAATAAAAACACTGACAATGCTACTTCTCTCATAGCTTTACTGAGAAAGAAAACAAAAAATGTTTAAGAGTTGTAACCCAAACATAGATAATTCAGACCGCGTCAGACCACTTTGGGCTGTGGCTGCTTTTGCATGGCTCTTTCTCCCTGCTTTTCATAGCTGAATCTGAATAATTTCACTAACTTCTTTCCTGCTGCTAATCCCCCTGGCCGATCTACCTTCACTCTACTATCTGCTGCATAAAACAGATGGTGAGATAAGATTGGGGAAGGGGAAAGGTGGTAGGAGTGGTTAGAAACCCGTCTTAGGGATTTTGATCTCTGGGAGGGCTGTGGTGTTTCTGTATTACCTTTTTACTGTATATATCTGTAGATATCTGTTATATATTGTAAATATCTGCATAGCTGTAAATATAAAGCTTCATTTATTAACTTCCAGCCGACTGAGTCTTAGCCTGGGTTATTTCAGAGTGTGGGGGGGCAGATAACTGCCAAACTACCACAGTGTACCTTGAATCTGTTCTTCAAGCAGTGGATGGTTTATAGGACTGGTTAACACCATACAGCTGCAGCCTGTATGCAGAGAAACTTTTGCCAGGGCTGGGTACTGAGTACACCAACAGCTGGTGCATGTGCTGTTTCAGATGTCTAGCCCTTCTAGCCACTGAAGATTGCAATTCAGGTCTGCTCCTAACCCCTACCAGTACAGTGTCTGTTTTGCTGTTTTGCTTCTGAGTTGCTCCATGAGCCACAAAGACAATATTTCCCATCTGCATAGGTGTATAGTGTGTGCTTGTTTTCTTGCTCATCTCTGTGTGTTATGACAACCAAAAGACCACGGAGGTATTTACCACACTTATTGAAAAGAAAATGCATTGTTCAGTTAGAGGTCTGATTGAAATACTTTAAAAGTTAATTAAATGCAATGGTTTGTTTTTTTTTTTATAGGCAAGTTTTTAATTTCATCTTAGGTGACTCTCAGGGTAGATTAAGATAAATACGAAGAGATAAATCATTAGGCAAAAATCTACCATTTTCTATCAAATTCCACCCAAAGTATTGTAAAGACCAAATAGCGCATTTGTCAGATTATTCCCACTCAGCTCAATGACAAAGTTCTTGATTTTATTTCATGTTTTGTGTAACAGTTATTACAAACAATCTACCTTTTGGTAGCAGTTATTTGAAATCCTTATCTCTGCTCCTGAAACAGAGTGCTGGATCGGCAATAGTTGATCCATGGTATAGTGTGATTTAGCTACTGATACAAAAATGTAACACTTTTCTGCTTCCCTGCATCACTGCACATAACACTTCCTGCTTCCTCTTGTGCCTCCCTCAAGGATGGATTCTTGTTATATTCTTGCAACCTCTTGCTAGTTTAAAAAGTTCAGGAGATAACCCTGAGGATTCTACATTACAAAGCCTGTTGTTTGTATACAAGCTCACATTGCCCTGAAATGTGAAGAAAAATGTATCCATATCAAAGAAATGCTAGAGAAAGAAGGCTTCAAAAGATAATTGAAAGAGAAATGGAGTCATGGCATAAGGAAATATGCAGTGGGAATGTGTGGGAAATATGAAGAGGGTGGCAAACATTTTTCATGACTTATGTGCTTGTTTTTAAATAGCTTTCATTATATGATATCATTACAAAAAATGAAAGACAGAACAACCCCCACTTTTTGGGGTTTGACACTAAGTCATTGTTCTGTAAATGCAGCTAACTAATATTCCCATTCCCAGGCTGTTCCAGCATGTATCATTATAGTGATACCAGAGAACAAGGGTAAAAGTCAATCTGACTTCTATTCTGACATAAACAAAACAATTCAAAATGTTTCAAAAGGTTTGCCCAAGACCTTAGATCAGCACAGTAACAGCAACTATCTTAATAATTACACTGGACAGAGAAACTAATGGCACAAAAAAATTTTTAATGTCCAGCCATTTAGGCAATGGTACTAGTAAGTTAAGATAAAACAAAGCAATATTATACTTTGTTTTCATGGCACTGGCCTCAGGAATTGCTGTGCAGCCTGCATCTTCATCCTCTCTCACCCTAGTGCATCAGGTTTACTCCTTTGGCATATACAGCCAAGATGTGCTGGCACTTCTGATCGGAGTTCATGTTCTATTTAAACTCACCCAAATTCGAGGCAATCCCATTGATTTCACTGGTCCTACAGTGGTTTAAACAGCATGAATCTTCCAAAAGTTTATCTTCACATCAGGGACTTGGCAACATGGTAAAAAATCTTTAAGATTTATATGGATGTTTCATCCATTAACACTCTATCTAGGACTCAGTAAACTTCGGGTTTACTGAGAGATTAAAGTGAGCAAGTGGGAGAGGACAGATAACCATTTCAGTGTTATTATGACTTCTGAGACTGTCTTGGGTGAACTGGGTGAAATCTGAACACAGTATGGAAATTACAAAGGGTTTTAATTATGTTGCTGTAAAGCATCCTAGTCAGAAGTGGGATCCTCCTCACACTCCAGCTATGTAAGAAATCAGTAGTTTTGTTTTCTTGTGGATGTGGGTAAGGCATAAAGAAGCCCGTAGAGATGCACAATTGAGTTAGGACAGTTAGGACGTAGTTTGGCATTTTGTTTTCCACATGTTCTGCCTGTTTACTGTCTTGGACCTCATCACTTCCTTTCTTTCTAGCATATGTTACTACTTTAGAAGGGCAGGAAGCCCTTTGATATGAGTTCCATTCTGTCTTTATTTTAGAAATTGCTACATCACCAGTGGATACAGAAGAAATTAAGACCACAGTATGTTCACAATTGGAAGTTTGGTAAAATGACTAAAATTGTTCATATAAAAGAAGGTGGCTTAGGCCCTATAATAAGATAATGAAAAAATTAAAGGAAGGGATAGGCAGATTCAGATATTTAGATGACTATGTAGAATTTTTATTTGCAGAAGTAAATGAAAAAAAAAATTAAGTTACATCATATCTCTTTTAATGAAGATAGGACAAGAATCTGAGCTCTTCTGACATCAGGACTGTAGTCTGTAAACTAAATTATTCCTCTGCTGTCAAAAGAGCATCTGACCCTGCCTCTTTATTTCACCTTTCACCACTTTCCACCCACTTTGCAAGTCAGACAATGCATAGCTCACACCTGCTCATAACTGGAGATACTACCTGTCAGGAATACCCATAGTGAATTTTTGATTTGTAAGTATCTGTCACTCTCTAATGAATGTATCCTTCTCTTATGATCGCAGAACAAATAATTAAGTGCATTAATTGGTATTGTGACACTGCTTTGATTTAAATATTTTTAAATACATTATATAATGCTTTAAATTTCTCTTTTGATTCACTGCATGTTCTTGCTTACCTTCTCACTAAAAAACACTTTTGCAGCTTAGTGTTATTTTCTTCTCATCCACAGTGCTCAGCTTCCTTCTGTCATCATTATATCTTCATCCAGTTCACTTTGATGGTTTGTGTTCCTCCATATCGACTGCCTGTGCTATGCTTCAAGTAGTCAGGGCTGCTGTATTTTGGCAGCGTGAGGGTGCACAGTTACAGTGTGCCTGGAAAGGCCAGGATGAACTATACTATCTGTCACAGGCAGAACTGGGCATCTCTTGATCCTAGGTTAGCTGGATGCCCTGCCTCACAGGGCATCTGAAAGCAGAGGAAAGATTTACATCAAACATGCAGGCACTCTCAGTATGCTAACAGTTCTAGGGGAGATGAGTTTTCTTAGTCAGTTATTTCTTGCATTCAGCTTTTTGTCCTGCCCGATTGAAGTCTAGTCACCCATATGGTATGAAGATGTCTGGCTGGCCACAGTTACATACAGCTGGAGATTGTTTCGTCTTTGCTCACCTACTCTCCAGAAAATTCATGATGATAATGAATAACCTGGGGAAAATCCTGGACTAGGTGAGGGCTTTGAAGGTCAAGAAACAGGCTCAGGAGGAACCCTCATTAATTACAAATGAAGCAAAACTTTTTGATGAATTAAATTAAAAGACCACATAACCTTTGGGGACTAATCAACAGTGCAAGAAACACAGTAACTGCCTCTGCACAAATAATGCAAAGTACAACCACACAGCTCACAGTATTACAGCCAAGATCCTTTTCCATGAATTCAGTGTCCAGTCAGAAGCCTTAGAAGAGTCCCTGCTTTTAGCTTGCAACCTTAACAGTTTTACTTGTTTGGAGTGGGCAGAACACATCTTTGGTCCCTTTTTTAAGCTTTGTGTCCATGCTACAGACAAGATAAAGAGTGACCATGCCACTGAGAGGGGGTCTGGAGAGTGACTCACTGGTTATTTCTGATTTGGTAATGTATCGTTTACCCCCCCACCTGCACTAGGGTGCCATTTCAAGCAGCTGAAATGGTTGCCTGAATGAAAAGGCTGACGTCAGGTTTTCAGAGCTAATTGATGAAAATCTGCAGTGTAGTCTTGGCTCTGGAGCATGAATCATGCAAGAGAAGATATGATCTCTCTCTTAACTGAATGATTTTTCTAAGAACCACGATCTGGAGAAGCGTAACACCCAGGTACCCACCCATAGGCCTGCCTTTGCTTACATCTCCTGGGCTCCCCACCTCGAAGGCAAAACACTGTGAGCTAGTAATTGTGGTTCCTAAAGCTGTACAATTTTAGAGTGCTTTGTTTCTTTCCCTATGGTTTTATTCTAGGTGAGTGCACATGAGCAATTACAATTCTTTCTGCAGATAATTGGCAGTAATGGTATTCTTAGTTGTAATTATGAAACAGCACTTTGACTGCTCGTACAATGCCTGTAGGTACAGTAGTGTCAAGAATCCTCTAATCTAGCTCTAAAGCCATTCTTTCAAGATAAGCTTTCGTGATCACTCTGCCTGTACATCATTTTCCCATCTTCTACTCTGTAAAAGAAAAGGAAACATCCACTAGACTGTGGTGTTAGTCATTCACAGAGCAAAAACTATTTGTTCATCTTAAATGAATGTAGTTCTTATATTGGTTTACAGTGCACATTACTCTGACTGTAACTGCTTTACTACATTTCAAATGCCTATTTCAGTAGATATGAATCACAGAAAGTACTGACAGCTTGCTAGAACTGGGCCTATAAACAATGCCTTGGTTTTAACTAGGCCCCTGGAGGAGAAGATACAAATAATACAAAGTGAAAACTCTTTATACTTCTTTCTCAACTTACCCTGAATAATGCCCAAACTAATATCACTTCTTATTATTTCCAGTTGTTTTACACAAAGGCTGTCACGTTTAAGGCCAGAATATGTGCAGCATATGTTAAGCTATTTATAGATTTACAATTACCTCATCAGACAGAATCAGGCAGATGGTAAACATTACTACTAGGCATAAGTACATTTAGAATCAGACATTTAAATAAATTCAGATCTGTCTCAAGCTTATTTAAAGGGTTTTATCTCTTAAGCCATTAGAGGTGTCTGGTTCTGCTGAATATATTTGTATCACATTCAGATATCAGGCTGTATGACCAACAGTCTATAGATAGCTGTAGAAATCAGATTATATTACTTCTTGTTTTTTGAACCTGACACAGGCAATTGAACTAGTGAGCCAAATTAATTTTAGAATAAAGAGAATAAAACTTCGAGATTGAAAATGACAATGGCTGACTTTTTTTTTTTTATGGTGTTGAAAGAATATATGTGCTTCAGGGAACATCAATTGGTCTCTCTCTAATGCTGAAAGACTTCATATAGAGATTAAAAAACTGACAAAGATACATGCCAGAAGGCCAAATTATAATCTTTCAACTTCAAAACCCCAGGCTATGGTGGCTTTTCACATGAATCTTACAGAAGAACAAAAATAAGAGTTCAAACTTGATCTGAGAATTGACTGAGCACTTTAGTTAAATGTGATTAAAAGTTCCCCTTAAGTTCCCCTTAAAAACATCTTTGGCCTCTTCAAAATTGTTATTTTTAGGCAATTAAAAAATATATGTGCAATTAAATTATGCTGACAAATTAATTCAACCAGTCAGAAAAACCAGACTTTTTCATGTGAATTGAGCTACCTGGTGTTTGGGGGTTTATTTTTTCATTGTCAGGACTAATTTTCTGTGATTTTCCAAAACTCAGCACCTGATGCACTGTGATGCAAACCTGCTAGCCTGTGTTCCCTTCAGATGGCAGGGGAAGAGTGCAGTGATCCAAATTCTACCCTTGGTTACTACAGTGCTAATCCAGAGCAACACAATGAAAGTCAAAGCAATTCCCTCAGAACAGCTGCATTATAATTCTAAACTGAATTTGGCCTGAGGTCTTCGCAAGACACAGCCTGGCTCAAGGGCCCAAAAATACAAACCAAAGGAATTATGAAATCCGCTCTCTTAAGGTAGCTAGTGTGCCCTCATATCCTGGGTGCAGAATTTGGCTGCAGGACTGCTGTTACCTCCTCACATGTGCAGCCAGTCTTATAAGTGTGAGGAAGGTCCTGGGTCAGTGGGAGCTTGCCGATGAGTTTGGACACAGTGTCAGAGGCTGCAGAGGAGCCCTTCTGGCCGGCTTCTGACATCTAGCAGGAGTTCTGCACTGAATGATAGAGAAAGCCCATGTAAGCCAGCAGTCAAGCACACAGCTCCTCTATACTGCCTGTACTGGGAGCATGGCAGAAGCTGGTTTGGTAGTTTCCACTGCCTCCACCTCCATGAAACAGTTCATGCAGTTATGCCTGCCATGCCTGTCTGCACTACCACAGTCAGTCCTTTTCAGTTGCTTTAGATAACATAGTTTATGATAGTAGTTGATCTATTAAGCTGATATCCAGTAGGATATGCCCAGGGGATGGTAGTATACCCAATTGAACATTCAAATCTCTGGATTCTTTAAGTGCCAGACTTCACTGCTAAGTTCAGAGTGCACCTCACTCTCTACTTGAGGGGTAATGCTTGTACATCTCTTACTTCAAGTATTTTCTTTTTGAAAGGTCTCATTGGTGTTGTAGAATTATTAGGCACATCTACAAGAAATACAATAGTGATGTATTTTTAACTATTTCTAAAATGCTTATGACAATTTGTGATGGTAATTGCCACATAACTGCTAGGGTGTTGGGTTTTATTTTTTCTAATTTGCCACGTAAGTTATTCCAGAATCTTAAGCTTTTTCCATATGTCTAAACCTTTAGCTTTTAAAGTTTAAAAGTAAATCTTTGAAACACTAGATCTATCTAAATGCATAAGATAGTGAACACTTTTCATTGTTGTGATAGAGGTGGGTTTGAGAAGTGTGATGAGGAAGAAGAGCGTGAGTGGGGTCACTGCTCTATGATACAGCATTCTCTGCATCTTGTCACCTTACTGTGGATGCCTGAAAAACATTAATAATCATACAGCTTGGAAGGAATCTTAAAAGATCACCTGGTGCAACTTTTTGTGGGGAAGGTAGCCTATGTAAGATTCTCTAGCACTGTCCAATCGCATCTTGAAAACCTTCAGAGACAGGGACTCTGCCATGTCCTGGGGAGGTTATTCATGTGAATGATAGCTCCCAGTATTAAAAAAAAAAAAAAAAAAAAAAAAAAAAAAAAAAAT
>VWZI01015460.1:586621-610233 GCA_013396835.1 Psilopogon haemacephalus
GAGACCAACCTCCACCCAGCTACAACCTCCCTTTAGGTAGTTACAAACAGCAATGAGGTCACACCTGGAGCCTTCTCTTCTCCAGGCTAAACAACCCCAGCTCCCTCAGTCTCTCCTCACAGGGCTTGTGCTCCAGGCCCCTCACCAGCTTTGTCTCACTTCTCTGGACACGTTCCAGTACCTCAATATCTCTCTTGAATTGAGGGGCCCAGAACTGGACACACTTCTCAAGGTGTGGCCTGATCAGTGCCAAGTACTGTTGGCCACACTGTTCCTGATTCAGGCCAGGATGCCACTGGCTCTCCTGGCCACCTGGGCACACTGCTGGCTCATGTTCAGCCTACTGTCTACCAGCACCCCCAGGTCCCTCTCTGCCTGGCTGCTCTCCAGCCTCAACATGTTGTGACCAAAGTGTAGAACCCTGCATTTAGCCTTATTAAAACTCATCCCATTGGCCTCTGTCCAGCAATCCAGTCTGTTAAAGTCCCTCTGCAGGGCCCTCCTACCCTCCAGCAAGTCAACACCTGCTCCTAACTTGGTGGATACTTACTGCAAAACTTGGCTGCAAACTTACTGATGGAGGACTCAATCCCCTCATCCAGATCATCAACAAAGATATTGAACAGGATGGGGCCCAGCACTGATCCCTGGCGCATACCACTAGGGACTGGTTGCCAACTGGATGTGGTACCATTCACCACCACTCCCTGGGCCCAGCCCTCCAGCCAGTTCTTGACCCAGTTCAGAGTGGATCTGTCCAAGCCATGAGCTGCCAGCTTTGCCAGGAGCTTGTTGTGAGGAGGTATGATCTGGGGTGACCATGAGCGGGCGCAGCAGAGTCCTGGTATAGTTTAGTGATATGGGTGATATAAAGAGAGGAAAGTCTACATGCTGCAATTCCAGCTCATCCCTATATCCAAGCTCCTCCATAGTCAGGTGGCATCCACAGCTTTTCAGAGGTGAATTTCCAGGAAATGGACTTTCAGACTTGCTAGTGATGCTTTTGAGCTTCTCCAACTTTTCCCCAGGGGACTAACCTGGTGCATAGCTAATGCTGGATCTGAGGGGCTCAAACATGGTCTGCAGCCAGGTATGCAGGCATGCACAAGCTACCAGCAGGCTGTATGGTGTGGCACAGCACTGGGCACCTGCTGGCTGGACCCAGGACAGCTCTGCACCTGGCCTTGTGCACTGCCTTAAGGGCATAGGTGTAGGATTTCACCATGCAGGTGGGGCTGGCACCTCGCATTGTGCTCCAGGCTATTACAATCTGAAACTGAATAGTGGGTTGGGTTTTGGGGGGCTTGGGTTGTTTGGTTTTGTTGGGTTTTTTCTTATTTTCTTTCGTCTTGTTTATTTTTTCCTCAAAAAAGTGTAGGAAATTGATTTGCAAATTAAGGGAACTCAAGCTGACCTGCTAGATTATCCATCATTTTGTGAATAAAGTGGACATATATTGACTTACATTGTATGTTATGGTAGCTTTTCACAACTCAAAACTCTATATGTGGCTGGATAGTAGGTGTCTCGTTCTTAAGGACTTATGTTCTTTAGGCTTTTCATATCTTCTTGTGTTGTTGATTGCCTTCTGTCATAATCCTTCGTGTTACATCAATTCCTGTGCCAATGTGACTGAAGGTCAGGAAAATAATATTACCTAGTGGTAAAACTAGAAGGCAAATACACCTGTTTTTGGATGAAATATTGTACCTCCTATCAGCACAGATAGTGAACAGTCAATCCCAGTTTAAGGCAGATAGTTAGGATTCTGTTATCTGCTAAAAGTGGGTAATTTTCTCTAACCTTGAACCATCCATGGAGACCAAATACGTTTCTTCTCTATCTCTAATTGGTGCACTGCAGATGTGGCCAGTAGTTTTGTACTTTTTTTCCCCCATCAGAAAAGATAAAGGAAAAATAGTTATTGTGTAACAATAACCATTCTGCCTCCTATCCTCAGTTTCCCAGAAAGGGGCTGAGCACAAGTGCAGTACAGCCCAGGCAGCACGAAGGAGCCTTAGTGTAAAGCAGGGGGACTCTGTCCACTTCTGCCAGTGAAAGAGCAGGAAATTGGTTAGAATGGTTATTGTAAAAAACATGCTGGAAATGGAAAACAGTTTGCAGTGATCCTTCCACTATTAGGCCTCACACAGGAGCAATCTATAATACAAAAGTAATTTTGGATGATGGCTTATTTTTTTGTCTGCTGTGTGTACATTAGCCTGAATTTTTAATGTGTGTGTGGTGGGTTCTTTGGGGTTGAGTTGCTTGTTTTGTGCTCTGGGTTGAGGCTTTTCTGGGGTGGGAAGGTGTTTAGTTGTTTCATTGCTGTGGCCAGGACTTTGAAATAATGCAAACAAGTCTAATGGACTCACTGTAATACCCATGAGTCCCCATAGTTTAGGCCGTGTGGGCTGCCCTCCCAACCCAACAAAGTCTAACACCACACCTTCAGGAGTCAGACTATTTTTCAAACCTAGTAAAATCTAATTTCAGGCCTTTTTCCCCTCAGCCAAAATGGACTTCACAAAAATTTCCCACTCCACATGCAGTCCCTCAGCCTTTATAGGAACCATCTGACCACTTCCCACCTGGATGTGATAACTGAAAAGAGCTGGCTGGCCCCAAGCCCTGTAGCTCTTTAGGAGGCAGACCACCCTCCTGATTACACATGCCCTTTTCTCAAAGCAACATAGACATTTTGGAGAGGGAACAAATTTTTTAATGAAACATGGCAAAAGTTATAAGAAATACCAAGCGCCAAAACCATGTATATATTTTTAGAAGATTTTCACAGATTTATTTTTTTTTTAAATAGACATGCACTTTAAAAAGTAATTGTTTTCTCCTCCTTTTTTTTCGTGTGTATAGATGTGAACCTGCTCATCTCTTTGCATTTTATACTGTTTCAATACAATGTCATGAAAAGGTTCACAGAGATGGAGTCCAAATGGTGAAAATTGGATGCCCTGTCCCACTCATCCCCTCTTTTTCTGACTCTATGTTTTATTGCATCAAGAGGGCTTGGGAATGCTGGTTTTAGGTACTAAGAGCACAATATCACCTTCCTTTTTCTAACCTGGTGATTTTCCCATTTCAGCTTTAATACTCTCCTCCCTATATGGACTTCTATCCCTACGAGGAAATAAACCCACAGAACCATAATTTCTGAATATAATTTATAAACTAGAGACATCCACAGTTAGAAAGCTCTTTAGAGGGGTTCTGACCCTGGTAATATCCTACTAAAATATCCAGAAATCCACAAAAAGGGCAGATTTAACAAGGCTAAGAAAAAGTCTAAGAAAAAAAAAAGACAACTGAAAGAGAGCATCTACAAGACAGTTAAAATCACTTCCGAAGTGCAAAGAAGACAGGAAGTCAGTAGTCAACAAAATGACATTTTGGCTGTAAAGAGTCTTTATTGCACCTTGCTCAAGTGTGAGGTGAGGAATGATGAGGGCCCTTTTCAGTGGGAATGTCAGCTTTGCTCCTCTCTCTCTCCTTTTTACACCTCATTTTAAGTGCCTCTCTGCTGTGATTTTTCCATGGAGGAGCCTTGACTTGTCCCTGATTACTAGCCACTACAGCTTTGCCTCACTTCATTTCTTTCCTGAATTGTGAATCCAGAATAACCTTGAGATTAAAAGATTTTTCCCATCCTTGTTCCCATTTTTAGATTAGGCATAAGGCCTCATGAAGGTGTCACAGAGCAGACTTCTTCAGTGTGTCTCGTCTCTGGAACAGTAGTGTTTGCTAAGAACAAACTGGTATGAGAGCAATTGGGACTATGCCAGAGATCCCCAGATAACCCATACTGAAACATCTTGGTTCTTTCTGCTGGCAAGGTCAACAACAGTCAGTTGTTCTTTTTTCTTTCCTTTTTTTTTTTTTCCTAAAGGAAATTAAATGTAAAAGATATGTTAGCACGCCTTAAAGCTGAGATTTAGGCATGTTTTCCAGTGTTATGATTCCCACAGCAATTGTAATTCAACTTCACTGCACATTCTACTGTAAGGCATAAAAATTAACTTCTCACTGTATAGAGCAGGATATGTTACTGTAGCACTCTGTGAAATACCGTAGCAATTTGAGAACAGCATTAGTTGTGTCTGCTCCAAGCTCTTGAATCAGTGTGTAACTTTAAGCATTAATATAGAAGGTATTTGGGGTTGGCTGAAGTTTACAGTCCACAGTCCCAGGTTAGCAAGATTTTCTAACGACATGCAACTTGCAGCATATGATTTCTGATTTTTTTGTTTCTTAGGGATTACTCAGGAGCTTAAAATCACATGCCAGCTTAAATACCAGCCTCCTGAGACCGAGGCCGCTTCCACTTGGGGACTTAAGCAACTGCTTATGTCTTTTAAATCATTCACTTTTCAGGCAAAACTTTTCTGTCTGCAGTGACTCTCTTTTAATTATGTTAACAAATGTATTTTAATAAAGCTGAGCAAAAAATGGTTCATTTTATTTGAGAATGAGATGAAGCAAAAAGGTCACCTTTTCCCATTATAAAAATTGCATGTGACTGTTGTTGAACGATTCAAAATCCACAGTGGTTGGGCTATGAAGCTTAAATTTTGCAAGAAGACAGGTATTCTTGGGAAGATGTACCTTCAGCTCTTCCAGTAAAAAACTTATCCTGCTTTGCTGAGCACTTGGAAGTCATTACTCCCTCATGCTTGATAGTCCTTTAACAGCAGCCTTCTTGATCTGCTGATATTCCAAAACCAAGTGGGTTCAATGGCTAATGAACAAGATGTTAATTAATGACTTATGGAAAATATAATAAATTTATGTCATGGAAGAAGTAGAAATGCATGGTTTTGCACCCGCTTTTACTACTGCTTCGTCTGTCCCTTGCACTCTTAATCTGCTGTGGAATCAGACCTTATGCTAAGTATGACTTTATGCTGCATAGCTGTGCCTGGCATGCTGCTCCCACTAAAAGAGCATAAAATACTGTAACGTGAAAGTTTCTTGAGATTTAAACCACTACTGCACTGCTCTAACAGACTGAACTTAAAAGTACTCTTTAACTGTGCATCAGTAAACTGTGTGGTAATTCTGAAACACAGATATGGTTGTAGGTAGCTTG
The DNA here is from genome assembly GCA_013396835.1 of Psilopogon haemacephalus. Lineage (NCBI taxonomy): Eukaryota > Metazoa > Chordata > Aves > Piciformes > Megalaimidae > Psilopogon > Psilopogon haemacephalus. Next base: position 591,723 of record VWZI01015460.1, read on the forward strand.
TAGACCACTTAATGATTTTGCACTTGGTACACAAAATACAGAAGCCCAAGTGTTCAGAGCAGAGCTTACTACTGCAGCATGCAGAGCCAGCTGGTGATCTCCTGAGAGGACTGCTGGTTTCTGTATCTTTCATTATCATAGAACACATACTGTAGCCAGAACACCTCTGCCTGGACTATATTTTTCTGGACTCCACTTCTTTGAAGCATATGAAAATCCTAGGGGAACTGCACACATGGGAGCTAAGACAGCTCTACATATGAGTAACACTTGGTTGTTAGTCATACCATCCGTTTCCTGTGGTACTGGTAGTGATCGAACCATGCTGCACCAGCAGTCTCGCTAATCTTCTAAAGGATTTTCCTCTGCCTGCACAACAGGGGTCAGAGTCCTGAGGCAGGAGGAGGCTCACAGCCCCGTCAGAACAGCCTCATAGCCTCTGTGGCTCTGAGGGCAGAGAGAATGCACAGCCTCTGTGGAACATGCAGCCATCTCGTTTGCAGTTATAACCTCATAGGGGATTACTTGCAATGACCAAAGGTGAAGGAAAGAGCGCAGGCATTTCTACCACAAATCTTACTCCAGCAGGCTCGGGACCATAACCCTGGTAGCACAAGGCATGGGAATTACTTGGTCTTGGTAGAGATGACATGAAACTTATCCCATTTGCGAAAGCAGCTCCATCTGTAATGATGACCAGCAAACAAATAATTTAAGAGTTTCTTCATGTATTGTTTGGGATATTACAGCATTTAATATTAAAATAATGAAGTAAAATGTTAAGTTTTCTGATTTCTCTGCATAAATGAGGAGGAAGAAGCAAGGAGCTTCAGAAGTATTTTAGTGCCCCAGTGAACCTACAGACTGCAGAGCTTGTGAACAAATACAATGTTTTCTGAGTTACAATAGCACACGAATTTAATGACTCTAAGAATAACACTTTTTCATTACTGGGTGAATGTAGAAAACCTGGATTTTTCAGAAAGGACTGAGAACATGGCCTAATATAAAAGGACAGGCTCAGAAGGAGGATTGTAGAGCTATAGGCAGTTTTCTCTAGAGAATCCTCAGAGCTTGCTCCTGACAATAGTGGTAAATATGATATGATTAAAGAGATGCCAATTTGAACCCTGTTGAGGCTGATAAAGGTAAATAATTATTGTGATTTGCGTTGTTGACAGTCTTATCTGCAGCAAGCCACCCCCAGCCTCATGTGCCAAACAGCTGTTTAAAGAGTCAGGTGCTCCCTGTATTGCCAGGGATGAGCCAAGCATGAGAGGAAAAGCTTTTGAAGGAAGCACTTGTCATGGCACCCATGTAGAAAGGCAAGAAGGCTCCACATTCCACTTAGCTATGCAGGGGACAAAATCAGAAGAGATAACTATAGTCAGACAAAATAGTTGCCTGTCCAGATGAGAATAGTTTACAGCTTTAGACTATTTTTTTTCTGACTGTTCAGAAATCTCTTCTATCTGCATTAACTGACAGAAAATTTATGAGATTAGTAATCCAGTTTTGAAGTTGTTTGAGCAATGAAGTTGTTTGAGCAATGTTACATCATGCAAGAAAAAATGAATGTAATATCTATAATTTTATCATGGATTTTTGCACATTTCTGATGTTTGGATTACTGCTCCCCTCTCCAAACTAGGATCAGGAAACCATGACCATTAACATTGTCCAAGGACTCATGTGGAGTTAAAAATACATCTCCACCATGTCTTGAGGTGGAGATGTAGTTTAGGAAAGCTGATGAACCAGAGTGCTTTGGCCATGTCTATCAGTTCCACACGAGCAGGAGTACTTGCAGACATCTACTGTTAATATACTTTCATGGGTTAGGCATAAAACTCAGGTAGTACCTCTGCATTGTGGGTTTGAGGTTTTTTTCTTTAGAAGCTTTACTTTTTTTTACATCACTTGTATTTTGAAGGGATTCCATCTGAATGATTCCTTCTAGCAGCATTTATACTATGAGTCAGTGTTTATTCCATGGTGCTCTAAAACACATTTGTATATACAGATTTTTCAAATTTGTATTTCTTATTACTGTTGGAAGCACAGTGAGTGGGGCAGACTTGGAATCATTAGATTTAGGGAGTCTTCAATATTCAGACCCCCGAATAAACAGCTGCACTCTTCAGCAGATTATTATAATAATAAATACAGTTTTATGGAACATCTGTGCCCAAAGGCCTCTTCAAAAGCACATTTAAAATGTTAGTGTATTGCAATCTCTTCTGCTTCTCATCACATTGCTTTAGCTGAACTGGGAAAGGACTGCCCACAAAACAGTCCTTCCAAAGAGTTGCAATAATCAGAGTTTACAGGAAAAGTGGTAAGGTAAGAAAATAATGGATGAAATATAAATTATTACAGAAAATGCTTGGTTTCCTTATAAACAACACTTTTTCAGTGTCAACTGCCCAAAAGTATTGCTAATGTAGGTTGGGGGTTGCAATGTAACCCTCTTGCCTTGCTGAGAGCAGGACAGCTGGCTGGAGAGCAAGCAGGACAAGGGAACTGATCTTTCCCTTCTAACTGGCATTTTTGAGACTGCATCTGGAATATTGCAGCTAGTTTTGAGTGCCTGAGGACAGCAGAGTCCAGTGGAGAGCCACTAAGATAGTCAGATACAATGTATGAGGGATCTAAGTTTGTTTAACTTGGAGAGCGAAGGCTCAGAGGGATATAATCAGTCTTTCACTACTTAAAGAGGGGGTTATGGAAAATATGGAGCCAGATCTTTCTCAGCGAAAAGACAAGAAGCTATAAACTCAAACTGCAGTAAGAGAAATTTTAGCTGAACATAAGGAAATGATTTTTCACAGTGAGAAGAGTGCAGCAGGGAGTAGGCTGCCCAGAGAGGCTGCAGGACCTCTGTGCTTGGAGGTTTTAAAACATAATTGGACAATTCCTTGAGAAACATGATCCAGCTTTAAAGTTAGGGTTGGTTTGAACAAGAGTTTGGACTAGATTACGGTCTGCAGTGGTCTCTTCTAAGCTCAGTTTTTCTTTTCTGTGTTTCTGTTCAGTAAAGGTACAAACTAACCCCTTTAGCTGTACACTCTCTGACCTTACCTAAAGTGGAAAGACTCCCCATAAATTGGTCAATAAATGAAGTGTCAAAAATTACAGATGAGGAAACAGCATGAACAATCACCATGGTGTACAGTCTGGAATGCCTGTGTTGTCTGCACACAGTCCAGGTGTTCGTATAGCTAGTTGGGAGCTATGTGACCATGGTATGAAAACTGAGGTATTCCTGTCTTGAAGGAGTAAACTTCAAGATTAAGTCCACGGTGTCAGTAGGGGTGCACAGGAATTTTATTTTTTTTTTCCTGCTAGGAGACTGGCAGCAGAGTGAGGCCATGTTGGAGATTGATTTCTCCTGGGCTTGGGTGAAGGGAAGGTGGCAGGCAGGGCAAGACTGGTGAGATGATAACAGGGTGCTGTGAAAGGAGAAGGCTTAGTGTTTGTATGTAGTTCTCTCTAACTGCAGCAAGACTTGTAAAGACAAGATTTTATTCCATAGTACTCATGTAAATGGCAAATGTTCATTAAATTCTGAAGTCTAAGCTAAGTGTTGTGATACAGATTTAAGTAGCAGGGAACAGTTAAGAAATCCTAAGAATTAAGAACTGTAATTCTTCAATGCCTGATGTCTAAGATTTGAATTTTTAAGTACATGATACTCTGTGAGAATGTGTGGCACATTAGTGAGCCTTGACTCTGTTGTAATGATTTAGGGTAATAAATATAAACCCACCAGTCATATTTGTTTTTCTCTGAGTTTTTGGTTCATAGCAACATGTACTGATTTTTCAGTCATATTTTTGTGCTATACCCATACAGCAGAGCAAGCTTAACATCTTATCACTAGAATAAACTATGCCAGCTATCACAATTGAGACTGAGAATTAAAGAAGAATGCATATAAGTGATTTTCTAGCAGTCCTTTTTAACTGACAGTAGAGAATGCTGCCTGCTTTCAAACATCATGTCCAACAATGAAACAGAACTTCAAAATATTTTGAAATTGTCATTGCTCAAATCAAGTATTTCTGATGTCAGTGAAGGAGGTGCCTGTAATTCAAAATGCATAAGCCCAAGCTAGTATCAAGCTAACCAGATACGGTATAGCCCCAAAAAGAGCTCCAAACCAAGCCAGGGATTTGTTCTACAGCTAAATAGACCCCTAAGCTGCCACATCACTACTGTTGGAAATGTCTCTATCCCAAGTGACATCATAGCTGGTTTGTTAAACAATTTACACAGCTTACAGTTTATGCATAATAATGATACATATAAGACATATTCATTATGAAGAATCTTTAGTGAGTGATGTTGAATTTAAAAATCATGATTTGTAGAGTCTTTGTGATATAAAAGGCAACCTTAATTGAGGCTGGTTGGGCCAGTGTCCATAAACTTACACTCCAACTCATCATAACAGTGTACCTTGCAATCTTACTGAAATAATTACATAGAGCTGTCATTCTGATCTGGTAGCCTTTGTCACTGGCCTTGCTCTAGAATAAATAGCTGCAGTGGCAGAGAGGTGATGAGTTAGTTTGCCAGTATTTTTTATGAACTGAAAGTATACAGGGCCATTAAATCAGATAGAGCCTCTAATTCACTGAAACATCCTTTACTTTAGACCATAGCTACGTGAAACTATCACTTAACATTTTTAGTGTTCACTTAGCTATTTCATCCAGTAAATGCCTAATAAAGTAATAACAATGTGATATGCACAAGGAGGAAAAACACTGCCTTCATAAGCACAGCAGAGAAAAAAACAAGATATCAAAATATTATTCTGTGGAAGGCTTTAGGTGGAGCATGGGTATGTACTTATAAACACAGCACATTCCATTGGCAGCCTGGATTTAAGAAGCAGTATTGTACCTTCCTCTGCAGGATACAATATTTTCAAACACTTAGATGAAAGCAAACAGGGATTGAGGATCTGCTGCCTCACTGAGGAAATTAGCTATAGACATACAGATAAGCTTTTGCTTAAAACTGGAGGCTGCCTGCTGCCTCATTAAGTATAGCTAGTATAAGCACTGCATTAACCAACTAATGCACAGCAGAATGCCAAATGGAGTCTAATCAGAGTGGATTCCAATTTATAGAAGAGATGAGCCAGTGACTTGAGATTGCCCTCATAAAAAAGTGCTGATATTGTTGTTAAATCTTATTTACTTCTCTCTGACATTAAATTATAATCTGAACTATGCTGTTTTCTCTGGTTTTGGGTAAGGAATCAGATATGGTTTGAAGGTAATTACCATTTTAATTGTGCATCTTTGCTGAAAACTAAGCTTGTGAACCAAAACGCAGTGACTGCATTAAAGGTTTCTGCTTTAACTGTGTAGTTGATGCATTTTGTTGCAATTAACACAGGGTACACGTATGTGTGCCCACTGCACGTGTATATGAAAGAGTATGAATGAAAGGGAAACTTCTCAGGGTACTGGAAAGGAGCAGAAATGTGACACCCATCTCAGACTTTATTTTTGTCCTGGTGTAGTATTACCAGTCACCCAAATTTGTCAGTTCATGAATGGTCCCTGTAGCCACAGATACTGAGAGCATAGAATACCTCCTAACGGGTCACGACAGACTGTCAGTTTTTTCCACTAGGAAAACTTGATTAATCTCTTCCTACGTGGCACATTATGTTTGCATTAGCATAAGCTGTTAGGCAGGCTCTGTTGCTATTGCCCTCTTAAGGTATCACTCAACAATGTGCATCTTACACGCAAACTTTTCTGACTTGAGCTTTGCCTTTGGTTGAAAAGGTCATGAGTTCATTTCCCAGTGAGAATGACTTTTCAACCCATTTACCTGAGATACAGTGCTGCCATTTTTAGCTGTGCTGCCATGTTCATTCCATCGAAGAGGGAAACATCTTAGAAAAGCACTTAGAAATAAAACAAAGGGCTGACCTTATCATATTTTGCTTTGTAGGGGCTTACCTGGTATCTGCGTAAATGGTCCCTATAGCCACAGCTATTGAGAGCACAGAATACCCTCAAATGGGTCGCGACAGGCCATCAGGTTTCCAGTAGGATGCTAATTGATTATACTGCTTTCAGACTCACAATATGTTCATCCAGTGCCCAGCATTCTACCTTTTTGCGTTGAACACTTTTCAGCCACACTGTGCTGGTTTTTGTGGTTTCAAAGCCAGAAAACAGATGGAGGTGCAGTTCAGGATTTTTTAAAAGTATATATTATTTGAACCCAAATTACATGTTTTTACAGTCAGCTGCTGGGAAACTAATTATAAGGAGTCTATGCATTCGGTTCTGCTTCTTTAAACATGCAAATAGCTCCCTTGTCATTATTATGGTTCAGTGAATAAGAACAGGGGTAAGGGGGAAGTATAGCTATTGATTTTTGTGGGGCAGAAACTTCACCACACAGCTCTCACTTTTCTGACTTGGGTGGAAATTGTGGAAGACCATGACAGTAATTTTCTCATCTCTGCTACTTCAGCAATGTTTAAACCTGGCCTTCAGGTTCCCAAATTGCAAAATGGGGATGATGATCCTGCATAGGTGGGGTTAGGGATGATGAGTGATTTTTGCATGCATGCCAGTGGTTACTACTCATGCGAACAAGGTCAGCAGGATACTTAATTACTCAATGCAAAATGGCAGCTATGGATTCTCTCACCAGCTATTTCTTAGTAGTGTGGTGCCAATGCTACCCCTCACCATACACAGTCAGAAGATGCTGCAAATTAAATACAGTCATCATAGCAGTCACAATTAACTGAATTGAAGTTGCATATTTTTCTGATAATTTCTCCTGGAGATTTTTATTATTAGCAGCACCTAACTTTTTTTCATTAGTTCTGCAAACCTGGCATGGATGGGAGTGAATGCAGAATTATTACTGCTCTTTAACAGGGGAGTGGTCAATGGGAACTAAAGCCTATCCCTGGCCTATCCCCTAAAGCCTATCCCACAAGACAGATCTACTCCCTCAGCTGACCACTTGCTGAGCACCATTTTTGAAGAATAGAGTTTGTTGGAGGGTTTTTGTGGTTTTATTATTTGGTTGTTGTTTTTTTTTTCTCAAATGGGGATTACTGACCCAGTAATACCCGTTACTGGAAATTAATTGAGAAGCTTTGGTCATGCTAGAGAGAGAACTGGTACTGCAAAATGTCCTGATTTGCTTGCCTAGAGGTAGTTTTCATTTGAAAGTCATATATTTAAAATCCCCTGTAAATTATGTATTTATAGAGTTGACCGTAACATTTCTTGTAACACACAAAGATGCTTTCTCCATCAGGAGGTAAAGAGCCTTCTCTGACCCTTGCACAGGGAAGCAGTGAGCAGTGCAGTACAGCATCCCTCCCTGGTGCAGGGTTCCTCAGTACCAGAACTGCCTAGCACAGGGAAAGTGGGCAGCATATCTGCTTGCAGGCCAAGGGCTGCAAGACTGTCCTCAAAATTAAGGATTTCTAACTGGCTTCTTCATGGCTAACTGTCAAATCGTATGAGCACAGGATGAGTTCTGATTCAAAATAGTATAGAAATATTATAGTATGCATGCACTTAAGTTCACACTTAGTGACCTTTCTTTTCTGCCTCAAACTAAAGGAAAGTGAAAGCCTTGTGATCAATATGCAGAACGGTAGTTAGATCAGAGTAGTAAGAATGTGTGGTCTTTCTTTGAACCTATATTGCTAAATGTTCTGAGCTATGCCTTTTGCATCTGTTTATGTCAGGTCTGAGTTATTGCCTGAGGGAAGTCTGATGTGACATGACACATTGCAGTGTTTCATGTCACCTGGTAGCACACTCTGAAAGGGACGCTGACTTTTTTAATATGTTATACTTGGAGATTATTAATTGCAATGTTTAGCTGCTGTATTGTTCTGCTGCTAGTCACAGCTGTAACAAAAGCATTCAAGATTTTATGGCTGGTACAGTTCAGCTTTAAATTTATACATTCTGTAAATGCCATAATATTGTTATTTTAATCTGTAAATCAGGTTTGTCATGGGCCATACATTAAAAATGGCTCTTGTGTCCAATATAACTCCTAGCAGCCCAAATTCTGGTGGGTAAGTGTTGATTTTAAAAGGACTCTTATGCCCTGAGCTCATCATGCTCATGACTGCCACAGAGCAGCTATGATATAGAAGATCAAGAGGAAAAAATATTTCTGTTAGTGAAACATTTCTTGGCAGACATTGTATTTTCAATTCTACCATTCCCCAGAACCAAGATATCAGCCTTCTTCTTTTAAAGTGGGAGTGATGGGACCAGCCCAGGACATTCTGTGCTATCCTCAAGGTCCTTCACAAATGCTTTGAAGGGACATGCCACAGGCACCCTCTATGCTGACCAGTAGCAATCCAGTCCCATTCTGAAAGATCTAAGTAGAGTGCTAAGCCCAGAGGAATTAGTTTTCTTCAAAGGCTGGCAACAGTACTTTGGTATTGCACTAACACTGGGTATGAAGAACTGGCCTGAGTGCAGCCAGCCCACAGTGTAGACAGCACTGGTCTGAACAGAGTGACATTCAACAGCAGAAGGGAAAACACACCCTTGGCGATTTCATGTGAACCTGGGGCAAAAAAGGGCAGTAAAACAACTCACACAGAAACCTCCTGTGGTATAGCTCATATGCAGGAGCAAGGCCAAGAGGAGAGAGCTGGATACCAAAACAGGGTAGGACCCTGGGAATGCAGGTTAGCTCAAATTTTGCAAGCTGCCTTTGAGCTTAGGTACACAAAGTGCAACCAATGGAGACTGCTCAGCCACAGCAATTGGTGGATGAACACATTGGCTGTGTGATGGGAGATGGGATCCAACAAGCTGTGACACTGGAGACCTGCAAGAGAAGAAGCTGGCAGGAAAGATAGTAAGTGGACAGGTGCAGTGTGGGGATGTGTATTTGATTTGTGTTGCCTGCCCCTAGGCAGTGTAATGTCCAGGTGCTGTTAATAACACTTCTTTTTGGTTTCTTGTTTGGGCCCATCACTATCTTGACACTAAAGCTAAAGAGCAGTAGGTTGAGTCTTCTTGACTTACACGCCATGATGTCTGAGAAAGGCCATGGCAAACACATCATTGTGTGAAACCTGCACTGAAGAACTGGTACTGCCAGAGCTGAGCAAGTGGCTACTGTTTCCTTTTGCCATCAGAAGTGACTACGTCAGTAGTTGCTGAGTTTCATTCAGCTGCCTCCACAAGCATTTTAAGATGCTGCTGAATTAATTTTGCATACTCTTTCTTCAGAAGAGAAGATTACTAATGAAATCAGGATGGTTCATGGTGAGCTGGTGTGAATCAAAAGAAGTACTATTGCTCACATGTATGAGCTGATTGTATCACAAAATGTCAGGTTGGAAAGGATCCCATGGATCGTCTGGTCCAACCTTTCTAGGTAATAGTATATTTTAAATGGGATGGTCCAGCAACCTGTCAAACTGAGCACTAAAAGTGTCCAATGTCAGGGGATCCACTGCTTCCCTTGGGAAATTATTCCAGCATCTAGCTGGCTTATTTTCAAAACTTTTGGAGATCTGAATTTTTAAAAACTTCAGTCTATCTCTGTTACTGATGCTACTCCTTTTCCTCTCTTGTCATTAAACAGCAATTCCACCTGGTCAGACTAGCTGCTTTAATTTTTTTTTCCTTTTTTTTTTTTTTTAAGAAACAGGAAAAAATACTCATCTGCTGGTGTTTTTTTCAGATAAGAGTTATGGAAATGGAAATGCCCTCACTCCCCTGGAAAAAGGAGATATTGGGAAGTAGAAATTAGTGACACAGAAATTGTCCCTCAATTTCCCAAGTTGTACATGGCCTTAGTTACTAGGGAAAAGTTGGACTTAGTATGATTGTTTCCTTCACTAGGAGGACAAAGAAGGTGTTTTGTAGTTGCTGATGGATGTTGCTTTGGTCACACTGAATAGAGCAGGACACCATTCATTTGAGCAGTGAAGCCAATCCTGTTATTCAGGACAAGTGCCCTTCATCATGCTGGCTTCAGGAAGATGCCCCAGACCTTGATTCGTCTCCCACACATGCTCAGGAAGTTGGGGCAGTGACAGCAACAGACTCCCTGATCCAGGTGTTTTTGCCTGTACCCAGGAGCGATTCAGTGAGAATCAGTGGGCCTTTAAGACCACCTTCCTCACTGCAGGTCTTATTAGCATTTTTTGCATCCAGACACTGATTTCCTGGCTTAAAAGTAAGTATTTCTTCCTTCCTATATAATTTCATCTATTTTCAAATTTAGATATAGTTTCAGCAGCATAGAATGCAAAAAGTAGTATCTTCAGGATAGCCCATTAGTAGGAAGGAAGCTAAACTCCCATTCCAAATGCAGAACAGATCTTAGATGTTTTAGGGCAGAAAAGGATATGAGTTACCTCTTTGTAGCACAACAAAAAATTAAAATATGCGCATTTCCAGTAGCCTGCATTTGCAAAGGTTCTGATCATAAGATGTGGTGGTAATAAAACAGATTGTGCCCTGTCTGTGCACTCTGCTCTCAACTGCATTATGATTGTTTTGCCTACTGATGTCAGCATTCCTTAATCTAGGAATCATTCTCCTCCGTCCAGATATCGGATCAGGCTTTGACACGTGGTAGATATTAGCTCTATTTACACACTAACCTGCTTGAACGTTTGAGTAAGAAATGTGCAGGTCTGTTGTATGGTAGCCAGTGAAACATTTTGCACAGGCACATGTGGTATCTGGCCAGAGAATGAAAATGTAAGTGCCAAAACCCTAAGCGTGTGCATGCTGACTCACAGTGTGAGGAAGCGTGTAACCTGCATTGCTCTGCTCTGTACTCGTTATAGTCAAGTCTTGTTCCCTTTGACTTAAGTATAATTAACAAGAGCAAAGTCTGACCTCTGAACTGCAGAAATCCATGTGTGGCAGGTTTTGTTTTTGTTTTTTTTTAAATCTTCTCCTGTCTGTATGTGTGGATAATTTTGATATTTTAGCACTGTGTATTTCTATGCTCCATTACGGGAAGATGTGTCTGACCTTAGCCCTCTAATTGTGCAGTAATTAGCATCTAAATACCATGCAGAACTCCCTGCAAATCAACCAATTGGAATATTAATTCTTAATCTAAATATATCCTTAAAAAAAAATAAGTACAAATGCAAATTCTGTCAGTAGAAAACTGTTCTTTCTGCATCTGGTACTTCTGTGCAATAGATCATTTGTAATTTGAGTGTCTCCACAGACACAGGAAAGAGTGTCTGAAACTGAGTATGATACCTCCCCCTAATATAATGGGTTTAGACCAAGAGCCCCAAATAATTTTTTTCTGTGTAGACACTTGAAGCAAGAAAATCAAAATACGCATCAAGTTAGACCTTAGATTCCATTATTATTGACCAGAACAATATGGGATATCACAAGTCTTTGGGTTTTGATTCAGTAGAACAATGTTAGTGGTAGCAACACATTTTATCTAGGCAGTTTTGTGGCAATTTATAGTCACAAGTACTTATCTCCCAGGATATATCCAAGTAGTGAATAATTAAAACTGGAACTTCTCATCTCACAGACCATGGAAAGGTTGGCATGTCCTTCCTACTTACCTACCCAAGAGCTAGAGGAGCTCTCATCTCATGAATGGCCTGGCTCTTCGTGTAGTCTGGATTCAAAGAGCACCTGATCTACTTTGTTTTAATACTGGAAGGACAAAAATTAATCTAATAATTTTATGAGCAGAGAATTTAAATGGTGCAGTTTAGTTTTGATTTTTAAAAAGACAGACTTTTCAACTATTCAGACTAAAACTATCAAAGATATTGGAATGGCGGTGACATGAGGGGGGAAAAAAATTAACTACAATGATGAGTCAGTCTCAGAACAGATAGTGCCTGAGAGAATTTTCCTCATTGAATGCAAGGTTAATTCAAAAATCTACACTTGAAAATTGAGCGAGGAAAAAAGACCCACAAATGTCAACCTGTAAATAAGAATATTCTTTTCTATTTCGGGCATATGTTGCTACTTTATCAGGAGGCATGCCTAATATTCATTACCATTTACATAAACACCTCCACCCCCAAGGCTGTGCAAATACATTGATCTGTATGTAGAGTATGATAATCAGCAAGGTCTGGGAACTTTGGTCACTTTCATAATGTAATTGTATTTAATATATGCAAGACTGAAAGCTTTATGTCGTCGGTAGCAAAACAAGAAATACGATATGAATTAGGAAAAATCCAATAACAAACAGCAGGATGCTCCATGCATACATATCACTGTTGTGGTTATGAGCAAATACAAGACTGTACATGATTAACCACGATTTATTCATGCTATAAACTCAGCAGACGGATGCAGAAGACATATTATAATTGCATACACATTTCCTCACAGAGCTTAGAACCAATAAAAATATGGTAATTTTGGATAAATTAAGACACATTCTTTACCGTTTTAAAATAAATAATAGGGTTTTAACATGTTTCCATTGTTTTGCTTTTTCAGTTTTCAAAACAAACTGGTTTGGATGCAGATATGTAATGAGTTAGAAACAACAGTACCTACAGGGACACTGATGTTCTGTACAGAAAGATTTTTTTGAATTAAACTTAGAACTGTGTAGGGCTTTATTATATGCAGTCCCGGCTATTTTAATACATTCTAGTTTATCCAGTACTCAAAGTTTTGACTGAAATGGGATTTTTATATCACATTTTGCACATTTTTCAATTGCACAGTGTCTCTGAATAAAGACAAAACAAATATCCAAGCCAAACAGTCTCTAGAGCTCAGAAAGGGGATATGAATTTTGACAGTAATTAAAACTATGGAAACACCAATTGTCTCAGTGTTATTTTAAACTAAACATTTCTACACAGACTCCAAAAGTGTAATAAGAGTATATCTAAATATACAGTTAATTGCATCAAAATAGCACATCCATCTGTGAGCTTTGTTCTAAGCTTGCTGAGCAAGTTGAAAATAAGGAATGTGATCTGCAAACCAAGCAAGTTACTAAGTAGCTGTTGAAAACTTATCTGAAGGAGTTGGTTTGCTGAAGTTCCTCATTGCAGAGTTCTCAATGCAGCAATAATGAAGCAATTCCAGGAGTCTCAACAAATTCAGCCTCTACAACATAATTTATATGAACTTGACCCTCTTCCCTCTCCTTTCCCCCTTCCAATTTCCTTGAAGATTTTGTCCGCTTAGTAAGGTAAGCACCCCTGGAACATTCATTGCCTTGGGCCAGTGCAGATGAGAAACTTTTCATCAGCCATCCGTGTCTTTCTGCTGTAACAAAAGTGATCTCTTCACAAGGCACTAGTGCAAGCCTTCTGGAGTCCACGAAGTTACTTTTCTTGTTTGTGTTTGTGAACTGGGAATCCAAACAAATAAAATGGAATGTAGTTGCTGAATACTTAGGTCTTTAGCTGGAGAAAGCGAGTTTTTGTCTTTGGTTTTCCAGTCTGATTAATCCTTTTATGGAACTGAAAGCTGCTAACCTCTGTAGCAGGATCACATGGCAGCGCTCTTTTGTCTGCCCCTCTAATGCCGCAGTGCACCTTCAGGAAAGTCTGTTCCTCAGGCAGGGTTAAAGCAGGTTGCCTCCACAGATCACTGTAATGTTATATTTTAATTATGGTTTGCAGTGCACTTCAGACACTCCAGCAGGACTGCCTAATTAACAGGGTTGTTCAGCTTTCACATAGTATCAATCAACTAGTTGCTGAAAACGTCTTGATCTCATTTTCTAAGATTAAAGTATAAACGAAGGACACTTTGCTCCATTGTTACTAAACTAAGGCACTACCATCTGGTTTGCAAATGCGATATTAAAATCTCTGGAAATGTCTGAGGCCCCAACTCAACAAAGCAGTAAGCATAGGCTTACCTTTGCATATGTAAGTAGAACCATTTATTTCAGGGAAATCGCATGCTTAGGGTTGAATGTATGTCTGGGCATTTTCTTTTAACCAGTGTTTCATGGACTTGTTTTGAAATACAATACCAAACTTTTCATAAAAGACATCAGCCAACTAACCCATTTGCAACATTAGGGAATTCAAAGTTTAAATAGATTGTAAACTGAAAATCCCCAATAGCTTGTGTCATATAAAGCTCAGTAACAGTGCCTGATAAGATAATGTAATTTTAATTCAAAGATCTTTCTTAGTGTTTTATAAAGTCAATTTGTTAAAAAGGTAAATGCAAATTATGTGGGAAAATGGGTGAATGAAAATGGCAATAACTAGGAATATTTTTTATCCAGAATATATTATATCCAAACATTTAGTTTTAGTATTTATTTGAAACAGTGAAATCATGTTGGGGATTGTTATTATATTAGCACTTGAGCAATGTTTCAAGTAGATTCAAAGTATGTTTGAGCTGAACTAGGAAACTTACCTTTTCCCTCCCAATTTGCTATATTACTTAGAAAATCCTTACTTACAAAATTAAAACAATAGACTCCCCAATATCAGGCAACACTTTGGATTTGCCACTAGCCCCAAGAGGCAGTACACTGTGTATCCAAGGATGTGTGATGACGCAGGAAATCAGTTTAGTTCTCAACACTGTTGCTGTAATGGGAAGTTAATGTTCCCCTGATCTTTTCCTGGCACAGGTCTCCCTCTGTATTGAACCTTGCTGTAGCAAGTCAAAGCTCTGCCCTCTTCTCCAGCCGCTGCTCTATACCAGGCAGGCCAGGAGAGGAGTTGCAGAGGTAGCTGCAAGACTCCTGCAAGCACCACTCTTCCCACAGTAAAGCATTGCATGAAGAGCACATGCAATGGAGACAGATGGTGCTTGCTTTCTCTGTGGGGCCATCACTTGGCACTTGCAAAGGAGACTAGGATGGCTGCATGAATGCAGAACTGTGGATTTCAATACTACAAATTCAAATAATCCACTCTGCAAAGTGCAGGAGGAAGACCTCTTCCCCACTAACATACCACTTCAGTTCTGTTGTGATGGCATATGTGTGAAGCTTAAGTAGCGCTCAGGGACAGATTTTGCTCATAAAATCATAAATGGTTTTCATTAAACCTGCACAGTCTTTAATATATCAGATATAGTTGAGCCTCAAGTTAAAAAAAAAAAAAAAAAAAAATATTTNATTCTCCTCTCTCCCAAATCCTAGCCGTTTCTAAATCAGCTTTGGCAAATAAGCAAAATCAGAGCAAGAGCTGCATAAAAACTCCTGGAAACAGAAGTTAATACATATATGTAGATGTGGGTTTATATCAGCAATAACATTTTAAAACATAAATAAATATGTAATCTTCCTCTTTAGAGCCCTCAAGAAAAGGAAAAAAAAACTCCATGACCACAGAAGGCTGAGTACTCAGTGGAGCAGAATAGAATATTGTCTTCAATAGTTTTCACTGGTTTTGAAAATAAATGTTTCAGCATCCTTTTACCTTCAAACACATTTTTAAAATTTAAGTTACAATCATTGTTGATGTCTTGCAAACCTAAAGCAAAGCCAAATGCATATAGTTTCCTTATTTTTTTTGTCCTTGATTTTTGAACAAATTTTTATAGGCATAGCATCTGTTTCTCTATTACATTGGACTTAAAAACAATAATTTCAAGAACTAGTCCTATTTTTAATGCATGATTTTGAAAGAAAAGCTTTTCCTTACAAACACTGATAATTTATTAATATTCTGCACATGAATATTTGTGCAAGTACTAGCAGTTGTAATTTGCCGAATAGCTAGTAACTATTTAGGTTAAAAAAAACCCTTCTGTTTTCCTATAGTGTGGTTATCTTGAAAAAACATGTAGCAGTAAAGCTTTGTGGATTAATGCCTTTGAATCAGCAAAGCTGCTTCAGATTAACAACTCTTTTAGCTGGGGCCGTATTTTTTTATTCTATATAATAACAAACATGATTAGCACAGAAGTACTATGCTCTCCATAACCTGTTTGTAATTGGGAGAATCTGCAGTACATATTCTACAGTCCAGCTCACACTGAAGATTGAAGTGTAATTACAGTACAGGCAATCTCATCTCTAGTAATTACAGCTGTCACTATCGATCCAGTTAACCAGGCTAACTAACTCTGCTGAGCCAGAGTTGACAAAGCTTTCTGGCTAAACCCAGATTGCTGTGTTAGAGTTTTTCTTGAATTTTTTAAACTTTCTGTTTGCTAAAACACTGATGCTTGAAAAAAAAGTAAGTAACAAATATTGTGGATTAGAAAACTGAAAGCAAAATCTGACTTAATTCATTCTCAGGACTGAACCTTGCAAACAGACCTTGCAAGGCAAACAATGAAAATGCAAAAGAAATCCTTACTTAAATGAGCTGGACGTAGAAAAGGGCAGGACTGCTTCTCAACATACAGATCAGGGATGCACTTGGTGCCCACAAGGATAACACCATGCATGTCTGCAGTGTTCAGTAAGGGGTAGTGCAGGGAGCCCCAGGCCCATCAGGCCTGTTGCCTTGGATTTTTTACAGCAGAGGTCTTTTCCACTTCAGCTGCAGTGCTGTACCAGCATAGCTACTCATTTTCCAGTTTGTGTTAGCCGTGCCTTACTCGATAGCATTGAAATGCAGGAGCATGCCAGCTCAGCTAAAGGGAGATCCAGGATCTCTGTGTCCTACTGCAGCCCTCAGAGGTGTACCTATCTGTTTGATGCTACACCAGCATGGAATCCTTCCAGCCTTGCTGTGCTATGACTGAGAACAGAGTCTGGTACAACCTGTGAGCAGGTATTACCTCTCCACACAATGCTTTCTTAGATATGCTTTTAAGTATTCATCCAAAGTACACCACAGCCTAAATTGTTGAAAGAGGAAGGCAGACTTCAGTGTGCAGGTCAGAGTCCAAAAGTGTAGGTCTTAAGTTTGTATGGAAAATAAAACCCAGAAGATTGCTCTGTTCTGACCATGAGATGCCCCTTCAAAAGCAAATGAATATTTTACAGAAGCTTAGTAACAAGGTTACAACTGCTTCCACTATACTGCAGTACACTTGTTTTCTTTTCATCCCAGAGTTCAAAGGAAGCTGAAAACTTTCCTATATGCAGCTTGACTAAGCCACTACTATAGACTCTACCCTATTGTGAACCATTGTTGGCTCTCCAGATTTAGGATAAAATTGAAATTTTGTGTAACTAGGTAACACTTCCTTTACAGGTGCCTGTAGTGAGTTCATTGGGACCTCCTGAGGTGTAGAGTACTCTTCTGTGGGTTTAAACTAGACTTTTTATAACACAGAAGACTTTCACGTTCTTTATGTCAGGCAATTTTCCAAACCCTAGCTGAACTGTTAAAATATGATGCAACTAGGATGCCTGAATTTGTAAAAACAAGTCACGAAGATGTGAGTGGGTGACAAGATTTGATACTTGCTTCTTTCAGAAGATTCCATGGTATTACTATGGTAAACTAAAGGCTTCAGCATTGCATTTCTGTGTCTCTGGCATTTTAGGGAAAAAAAAAATACAAGTTTTGAAGGAGTTTTCTGCTTTCAGAATCTTTCCTGAGTTCCTAGAGTATGACTTTACAGAAGGTTTTGAACAAAACAGGAATTTACTGGTTTTCTCATACAGGTTTGTCTAGATCTTACTTGGCCTTAGCAACACTCCAAAATATGCAAAATGACCATTGTGCCAATGTTAGTAATTACAGTGACAGCTGTAAACTGGAAAGTTCCAGCATAGTTCACCGTCAGGCTTAACACATATCAGGACAGTTCTTTCTACAATGTCACCAAAAAAAAAAAAAAAGAAAAAAAAAACCCACAGAAGAAAATGATAGATTTTACTAAATTTTTTTCTAAACTGCATACTGCATCCCAGAGCACAATGACAGCAGGGCAAAAAGCACTGTAGGTAGGCAGTTGTAATTGATGCCTTAGAGAGTTTGGTTTTGAACACACTGGCCATGGAGAAATTCACCTTTCCATGAACAGACAAAGATATCAATTTACTCAGCATAGTGTAAGAGAACATGAATCCACCTCACCAAAATCCACAGCATCTTTCACTCCTCACTAAAGCAATATATAGGTACCTTATGTGCAGTACTTTGCTTTTACTTGTATTTATAGCCCCACTGAAGAAAAAAGTCTATTGGATGTACTCACCACGGGACCATATATACTCCAGCATCTGAGCAGGATATAAAATTACCCACCAGATGCAGTGACTGGCTGTGCACTATGCATTCCTCTCTGTGTAATGTCAAAAAACCTAAAATATAAAAAAAAAGAATTGTGAAGCCTTGTGCCATCAATAATACAAGGGTATTGTAAAAAGGCCATAAATTGAGAGGACGGCTCGATGGTTGGGGCTTTGGTTTTGTTTTGTTTTTTCAGTGAATGTGTTTGTCCAAGAAAAACCTTGCAGTGAATCAGTGTTGTGGTGGTGGCTGTTTTTTAAGAAATGTTTTCTAGCTTTTCCTTGAGCAACAGAACTATCAGCTGTTTTTTGTTTGGGGTTTTTTTTTTTTTTTTTATGAGTATGTGTTTTGACATCCATTCAAGCCTTT
>VWZI01015460.1:610246-646362 GCA_013396835.1 Psilopogon haemacephalus
GTTGTCTGCATTTGCATATAGAAGATTTCTAATAAGAAGGACATGAGAGGTGTGTTCATTGTGAACTACAAACTGCACACTCTTTTCTTGCCCTGTTCAACCCTTTTCTGTATTGCTGCAGCATCAATCAGTGGGTCTTGAAGTCTTTGGGGAAGACTGATTAATTTTATCAGAGGAGAAGGTTGGCAGCTGCCAAAGCACAGGAGCTAATTCTGCTCCCATGGAAATTAATCGTAAAACTTCCATTGACTTAAGCAGAAAGTGAGGCATGCTTAGCATGGAAGAATATCCTCTTTCAAAGGGAAAGGGAAAAAAAACAAGGTATATGAACTTGGTCCCTTTCTCAAATGGTTGTACACAGCACAGGAATGGAATGGGTTGAAAAATCACATGTGAAGGATGTGACAACACAGAGCTGAATGTGTACTAATGTCTTACTTTAACCACTATCTCTTAGAGATCTCCAGAACAGGACAGTTCTAAAGGGCTTTTTCTCTTACTTTAGGCTGCCTTTGCTTACATGGACTAATACTGTTCAGTGATAGGGGATGGTCATGCTTGAGTGTTTACATATGCACCTGCATCTTAGACTTCTTCAGGTATGTTCACTGTTCAACAATAATGGTGGAGCACAGCTAGCATATTAAACTTTCACTGCAATACCATGCCCCACTGTGCATGCTTTCTGGCTTGACACTCGTATTTTATTAACATTCAGAATTGGATCTGTAAACACCTTAACAAATTCAGGGGGGAAAAGTGTGATCCAATATCTCTTTGTTCAGGTTTTCATTACAGAAAATTTCCCTGACTTTTCCTTTCTCCCAAAATGTAGCTCCTTAGACTCTGTGAAAAAATACTGTCTTTCTCTGTTCTGCACAGCTCATTAGCACTTCTCTCCATACACTTATTTCTGATGCCATTTATTTCTTCTGATATCATATTATGCAAATGCAATACACAGCCTCGCTGTATAAATAAGAAGCCTTCCTTAGCATGCACTTCTTTTTTCAAGCTCCACAAAGTGCATTTCACAAGCACAGTTACTCTAAAACAATCACACGACTTGGATAACAGATTAAAAATATGTGAGAAGAAGACCCCCAAACAGTTAATCTTACAGGTCAGAGACTAAAGTAGTTTAACTTCATAAAAAGGACCCTGTGTCCTGAAATCTGGCCAGAAGAACCTTGGAATGTCTTATGTGAGGAGAGGTGAAAATCTTTGCATGTCTAATGGCAGATTTATGGCTAGGCAAGCTCTAAGGAAGCCTGTGGTTGTTTTTTGTAATCCTAAACACAGCTGTTTTGTTAATTGGAAAGACTTTAATAAAACTGAATGGTGAGTGCTTTTCAAGTAACCCAATTCAACAGCTACATCCTTGCCTGAAAACTGAAGCAACAATACTTCTTTTCCCAACAGTGTTACATATTTGGAAAAAGTTGTTTGGTTTTATACATTTAGCAGGATGTGTCAAGATTAGAACTGGATTTTTCTGCTTGTGTGTAGCCTGGGAAAAATATATTTAAATGTCAGTCTCAGCTGACGCAAAACATTTTGCCTGACCTGAGACAAAGAACTTTATTTTGTAAGAGGGTTATTTACTTTTTTTGGTTTTTTTCCATCCCCAAAACCAAATGAGTCTGTCAGTTTCAAATGCAATGCCATTTTGGAACAAAAAGTCAAAATATTTCACCTAGAAAATGTCAATGAATAACATTTATACTTCTCTGGTTTTACTCTTTTGGTCAAACTATTTTACATGATCTGACTTTCTGAACAGCTAAATCCCCACTGAAACTGCAGATCTGTAAATTTTATGTACCCTGAAAACATGTTCAGCCTTTTCTAGTTACCATGCAGACACTGCTAAGATTTGCATTAACTGCATATCACTCTACAAAGACACAACTTTAAGTCATAAGGTCTTTCCTAGGCTGCCCACAGGCATCTAACTGAGGGCAGCTGTTAGAACAACTTGTCTGCAGCCAGGCAGGCTCAGGCTCAGGTTCAGGTCAGGATCTTTTGCTTTCAGAATACGTGTACCAGCTTGCTCTGGGACTCTGATCCTGTTATCTCCAGACAAAGTTTTGCTTTCACTCATATCTACGCATATTTAGGGCCTTATCTGGAAACTCTTGCTCATATCAGTAAATTCAGCGCCCAGGAGATTCCTTTTGAAGGAGAGTATAAGGCAACTGTTTCCAATATGCTGAGAAGTTGGTGTGGACAGGATCAGGCCTACAATCAATACACAAACTCTTCTGCAGGCAAACGTTGTATTTGTGCATGTTAATCTTTTACGATGTTAAGGAAGCTGGACTACAAAAGCTCATTTTCCTTGAAGATTGTCAGCCTTAATAAGAACTAAAAAAACTAGAACAAAGTCATCATGAATTCTAATGTATTTGAACATATGGCCCTAGGACCTGTTATTACCATATCAGTCAGATAAAGGAGTGGGAGAGTGGTTGCAACAGCACAGAAGGAAAAATGTTAACACAGCAAAAGGACACTCTTAATTTTAAAGAAATACTCAGTCTGAATTTGTTTAGTTCTTACTACCACTCCCGTTTAAATAGTTCTCATTTTTTAAGCTTTCCTTCTCTGTTTAAAATTGACGTTTCTCTGTAAATCTACCTTTAGAGTGAATGAGGGTTTTGAAATATTGTATTTGCATGGTAGGCTGGGGGATTAAATAGAATAATCTCAAGGAGAAAGAAGTGAATTCAAGCCAGAGTCCATTTCCAAGGCACATCTAAAACCCTAATTGGTTCATTGAGTCTCTCTCCTCCAGCTCTCGAATGTGCAGTTTCCAGGTCTCCAAAGAGCAATCAGCTGATGCTGTTAGTTGCATGTGTGTGTGAGAGAGCAAGAGGAAAATGTCTGAAACCATTTAATTATATGTATCTGGAGCAAGAACTGGACCCAGGGTTGCTACAAGCTTAATGCAAGGTTTATTCAGGTTTACCTGTAATGCAAGATCATCTAGAATTCCAGACCATCCTAGACACAGACAGTGTGACTTTTTGCTGTTAATTCGTTGTAGGCATAAAGATATTTACAGAATTTTGTGAGGAAGCAAAAAAGTCTTTATAAATACATTTGATAATTCTATACAATGTGCCATAAGCATGGATGCCTGGCAGCAGGTTAGTGAGTCAGGAGAAGAGGTTCATGAATGCAGATGGTGCAGAGCCAGGATGGATGGTAGTGTCTTGTGTTGAGCTACTACCACCGTGTTCCAAAGCATATTGCACCATCTGGATTGTGATCATTTGAAAATTTCTTGGTTTATATGTCATTAAAACATTTCTAAAGCTTTACTTGAGTTATATACCAATCTTTCTGCTGACTTTACAGCTGAGCAAATACAGAAACATTTGGATAATTGCTATTAATACATTTCATTTGACAATATAGCAGTCTTCTATCTTTTATTCCACAGATATATACATAAATGAGTTTGCTCAAGGTAGATAAAATTTGTCCTGTGTAGACGATCATCATAAAGTGTCTATCATTTAAATGGCATCTTTGTCTTTGAAATTCAAACATCCAAATGCAATTTAAGGCTTGTATAGGCTTTAAGATGGCCTTATACATTCAGCTGTATTTCATCCAGCTTGCTGTTTAAGTCAAACTGAGGTAGAGTGTGCAAAAAGTGGATTATTCCCTGGTAAAATTGAAAAAAAATAGGGTAATTGTTCTGACCAATCACAGTCTCTTTACATGAAGATATGGTGGCAAAACAGGAGTATTTAAGGGGCCTGCACTTATTTGGAAAACATGCTTTTAGGGTCTTAATATTACTAAATTATTATTAATGAAATCTGGTAATAAGACACTTACTATGTTGTACAATCAAGAGCTGACAGCAAGCTGTGTGTTTTCAGTTGCTATCCTATTAAGATACTTTTTAATTGTTCATATTGTAGGAGGCAGGAACCTGGAAAGAGCTGATGTAGTCCTTGCTTTAGAGCTGCTTATCCTAAGCTACAGCAAGAAGGAGAGGTAATGGTGGAGTCTATTTGGGTTTGTCCTGTTTGCTGGGTACTGGTGTCTGGCATCACCCTGACTTTTCCAGCGTGGCCACGTATGCCACTTTGGCACTGAAATATGCTTGCCCAGTCAGTCCTAGCTTTTGTCAATAGGATTTAGATTTATATAGTATGAAACATGATTTTAGCTTGGGAAGGGAAAATGCAAGTTACTTTCTACCACACAGAGTTGCACTGAACAGTTTAACATTTTTTTCTGTTGGGATTCAGCCCAATAGGATCCAAAACAGGATGAAACCTTGCTCTATAAGACTACAAGCCTGTCTTCTTCCTTATGACTCAATTTTACCATTCAATCTTAGTGCAATGGCCATTGATTTTGTGCCCCCTTTTTTTTTTTTTTTAATCTACTGGTCAATTTTTTAGCATTTTATTTGTGCCTTCATAATGTATTACAAAAAGCTTTCACATCGTCTCACAAGAAAGGCAGGTAGAAAGTTCTGTGGAACACTGAATATGAACAAGCTTAACACTAAGACTAATTTTAACCTATTCAAAAGTAAGGGATGGAAGCCTGTGCCTCTGTGAAAATTTGCTAACACCTCTAGAGTCTTCAATATCTCAATGACCTACTAAAAACTCACTACACACAATTATAGGATTATTTACCAAAATTACTTGCTAACAGACCCCAAACTATTAATGAAGCAAAACAAGCTGTAAACTGCTCACCAGCAAATCACAAACAGAATGAGAGGTTAAATTTGTGCACTGTAAATTCACTATAATTTGTTTACTCAGCTTCAACCAGTTTAGAGGTTGTGTGGGAAATCTGCCAGGTCCTGGTATAGCTGAGGCTCAGTAATTCAAGAAACCTTGTTACTGCTTATGATAAGAGGATCTCAGTACCCGTCATGATGGAAAGTCAAATGAAATGAAAGCAGATCTTGATGTACTCCATGCTGAATTTCAATACTACTTGTGAGCAATTAAGTCAAAACATTGTCTCTGGATGCATGCCACCAGTATGGCCCACAGGCAAGGCTGAAGGGGTAGTTTCATATGTCAAACACTAATGTCCATGAAAGAACAATGATACCCACACAAAGCCACAGAAACAAGAGCCTGATAACAAGGAATGGATCAGGATGTTTCCTAGAAGATTATTACAGGGCCAAAAACAAGGTAACCACAAACTCTTGAGAAATTTCTGTTTATGACCTTGAATCATGCACTTGCTGGAGAACAGATTGCTGATAATATAGCAGAGGGCAGCAATGGAAAGTGACCCTTTGAGATTCCACACTCAGTGTATTTTGCAAACAATAAACAGGGACAGGGTAAATAAAACATAACAAGACCAGAACAGATCAAACTCTAAATAGATCCTTCAGGAGTAATCCTACAAAAGCAGAACATTCAGGCAATGGTGCAGCTTAGAAAATGTCAGTGGAAATATCATCCTTTTTCTCCTTATTCTCAGACTTAAGCAAATCTGCTGAAAGAGTGAGTTTTTACAACAGCCATCAGGGAAAGGAGTGTCACAGATGAAATTGCCTGAGGGGCACTTTGAAGCCCAGCGGTTCAGTATCATGGTATTGCCTGGAAAATGCCATGAGGAAAAGACTCTTCATTTTCCATTGCATGACCAAGGGAAATTAAGAAAGCACATTCATTGCAATGAGGAAAAGAAATTCAGTATTTATCCTCATTGTCCAGTGATTATTGAAGAGGTGTTAACACAGATGACCTGCTGATGCAGCCTCTGTAGGTTTTAGTGACCACTTGCTGAGAGGGTAACCCAGTGCTGTTGCTGTACCCTTAAAATTCATTATTCTTTAATGAGGCAATGTGTTTGGGTTAATTAAAAGAAATTAAGTTTATTGTAACTATCTGACCAATTTCAGTCTGATAAAGTTTCAAAAATACTCTGTGTCTAAACCCCAGATTTTTAGGGTTAAACAATTTTCTGTGAGTCAGCTAAGAGTAATCTGCTACAATCAGAGCTCTGGATAATGGCTATATTTCAGACATACATTATGTGCACTTTAAGCAGATAAGTGTTAGAAAACGAAGTTGAAATAGCCTTCTTGTGAACTGTGCTAATACAGAATGGGGAAGATGGTCTGACTGTGAAACTCGAACAAAGGGGAAAAAGAGATCATTGGGAAAACTTAAATGGTAAGCGTGTGCGAGGAACACGGGAAGACAGATTATTACTATGTCCGAGCATTTCATGCCCTGCAGAAGCAAAGAGGGTAATTCGGATCCATTTTCATTTACCAATCATGCCTTTTGAAGTGATGGAGTTTGGCAGGGATGTTTATGACTTGTTTAACAATTACTAAATGAGCCTTCCCATAAAAAATACAAAAATCAAGCTAGCTGTGAAATGGACTCACCTTTCTCTCAGACATGGTGGCTGTTTGACTGTATTAGATTAAATGATGTCTTGAGACTAGCATAGCCCTCAGAGAACTGCCATTTACTGTATTTAACATTTATTCAATGAACAAAGATTATGCTGATCTAGAAAACAGTACACAAAACAAAACAAAACAAAAAAATCCTAGGTGATTATAAAGATAAATGTACCAGTATTTGTTTTGGTGAGCTCCAATCTGTCTGCTCTGACATGCAGGGCAGATTTACTCTTATTCCCCAAATGTTCTTCTGGAGATATTTACTGTACCTACAGCAGGCTTTGCTGAAACTGCATTCTGATGGATACATATAATGTGATTTGAAATCAATAAGATAACTCCAGTGCTTCATTTTAAAGATGAAACCTTATGAATTTTAAACAAATTCTAAGTAAAACATACTCGTGTTGCAAATGCTGCATAAATTGTTCCCCAATTTTCTCTTGATTGAATAGCGACTTGTTAGCATCAGTTATTTCCCAACACGTTTGTTTCATAACCATATGAATGACAGAGGCAAATGATGCTTGTTGAATATATACATTGATACTTTTTACCTTCTATTGCTGCTTGAGGTAATCTTAAAATATATGCCTCACCTTCAAATGTGACAGCTGTTTCATTTTGTTTCTTTTTAAGAGTTTCAGTCCATATTAGATTATCTAGTCTTTGGTGCCATGCAGAAGCTGTCTGTGTTTCAGGCTGCTAAAACAAAGAGTATTTCGTATTTAGCATATTAAAGGCAGCCACATTGAAAAATCGAGCACAGTATCATCTCTACAATATAAAATGTGTGAATCATTTATACATTTTTTGCTGTCAAATGAAGTTTGACAATCATCATATGATAATGAAATGTATAATTAATAATAAAAATGCCAACATCTGTTAGTTTGCTATTACGGACTGATTCCAAGTGTACTACTTGGAATATGTCATCATTAACTTAATTAATATTAAAACCCTTTAAATACAATTTGTTTTCATTAGCTGCTAATTTAGGTAGGCACAAGGCATACAGAGGAGGTTGTGGGTTTTTTCCCTTTGTCAATAACTAAATTTCACAAATGTTTTTAAAACTATTAATTTAAGGTGTATGGCCTAGTGGCAGATGAATTCAGCTAGATGAATGCTTTGTGCTCAGCTGTGATTGACTAAGCCTTTGCCTTAGCCAGGTTCTCTCTTCAGGGGAGACCCCCTCTCTGGGGGTGATGATGGTGTGCCTCACACCCTGTCTGCTGACCTTTTCAGTTATTCTTTGTGCTTTCTTGCTGCCAAAGTAAAACCTATTCAGGTGCAAGTGCAATTCATAGCTGCAATATGCATGCCTTTGAGCTGATTTCAGGCAGTTCTACTATGCATGTTTATAGCCTTGAGATACTCTCCTGCTCTTTGAGGTGAAAAGGTTCTAAGGTCAGGTTCCCCTGGAGACTTGATCAGCAACAGATACCCTTACTGAATGAAAACATTTTCCCCCTGAATTTATATATACATAACTCTACATATATATGTATAGGTACACTTGACGTATGTACATATGTGTGTGTATTTAGTGCATTAACACTTGCCAAGAGAAACATTGGACGCTTGGAAAATCGTATGGTGAACAAACACAGGCTGTTGTAGAGAAGACACTCCCATTTCTTCTATCATTTCGTCTGCAGGGAAAGTCCTAATTATGGGGCAAACTGTGAGGGACTGCAGAAAAGTAACCTATAAAGCAAGACTGCCTATCTTTTAACATGCAAATTAAAGTCATCCTCTGGTAATTTGAAAACTCCCTAGGGATTTGCAAAGGCCATCTGAAAGCTGCAAAGCTTCTCTATAATGGAGGTTAAAACATCTGGCCATGGATGAAGATCTCCCAGAAACGTCCCATTCTTCTGGTCCCAGATGAACTGGGAGGCATTTTGTCATTTTTTGTGCTTGGAGCCTGTTGGAGGCATGTGTCCCTATAGTTTTTCTCTGAAAAGTTACTAGCTCTGTTGAAAACAGCAGAACCAGCAGCTCAGCACATAGATACACTTCATTTTGCTTTATGAAACTATTATCTAAATATTTATGATAAATCATAATTGGTTTTAAATAATCCCCACTTTTTTTTTTTTTCAACAGTGGGACAATGCATACAGCAGAGATCGATTACATTCTTCCTCTCATACAGTTGAAGCAGTCCACAAAATGTGCCCAGTTTTACATTTGCTGCTTGAACCTAAATATTTTTTTCCCATTTTTTTTTCTTCATTAAATTCTCTATCTGCCATTCTAAACTGCTCTGCTTTAGTGAATGCAACAGAAGCAACTATTGCTGGGTTTGTGGAGTTACAATATACAATTCAGAATTAGAATTAACTGATTATAAAAGTGAAGGAAAAAATGAAAACCATTGTTTCATCTGACTACGAAGACAGCTTTCTTCAGCTCACAGTGAGGTTAAGGAAATAAAATCACCAGTGAGGTTTTGTAAGTAATTTAGTAAGAAGAGCAATGCCATATTTCCGTATGACCTGTAATAGTTCAATCTACCAATAGTTCAATCTACTATAGTATCTTCAAGTTTGCAGCCCTCTTCCATTTGCATCAGCAAGAAGCTGTTATCTTCTAATATGAAACTTTTCATTTTGATTGGCATAAGTTTTGAGGATGCTGCTCCTACATGTAGCTGAGTTGGCCAAACTCAGGGAGCAGTAATCTCCAGGAGAGAGAAAGTAATGGCCAGTGGTATGGGCCTGAACCCGCCAGTGGTATGGGCATTAATCTCTTCAGCCAGGAAGATTGGGACCTATATGTATGTAAAATTCCTTTAACTAAATTTGTCAGTCCACATGCCTATGGCTAAAGTTAGGTGAGATGAATCACAGCATTTGTCTTTATCACTCATGTGAAGAGTGACTAATTTCAGCAAACAGCACAGGAAGCTGCATATGCACAAGCAAGAGAAGCTTAAGACTGAAATAATTTGTAACAGCTTTTATAACATTAAAACAAAAAACCCACAACATTAAAAACAAAAGACATGGATGTGACAATCAGGCTGCTCCTAGGCTTTCTTTGCACGTGACCAGCTTCTTTGTTGCGTGATTTGTATGTGGCAGTAGGATGGAGTAATATTTTCAGGCAGACTGATGCCGTGTTATTAGCAGCAGGCCAGAGGTTTAGGGTTGGTTCCACTCCAGAAGTTTTTAATACTGGCTCGTAATTCAGTCCTGGATATAAAGACTGTCTGATTCGATGATTATTGAAGCTATTTGCTTTAATGAATTTTGGAGTGAATTTTTTTTTTTTATATGAAAATATGGCAAAAGAACTTTTTTTTTTTTTTTTTTTTTTTTTTTTTTTTTTTTTTTTTTTTTTTTTTTTGCATTTAGTTTGGTTTTACTCCATCCAGATTCTGGGCATACATTCTCCACTCCCTCCATCACTTTGTTACAGCCTCGCTGCAAGAACTTGCTGTTTGCTCCAGACTGCTAGTTGTCCTGCTGTGACAATGCCTCCTTCCTTCCTTTCTGCCAGAGCAAATACTTTCTATGCAAGATGTGCACATTTGAAGGGCTAGAGGTGGAAAGTGTCTGCTAAAGAAGCTCATCTGTCTGATCAGAGAAAGCCATTACCTCCTGAACCAGAAATGGAAACATGACCATGTCTAAGTAAACAGACCAGAGATGATCTGAGGATATGTGTGATTCTCCCTGTGCCGCCAATTAGTCTCTTTTCTCTAGGTCTCCACTTTTCCATCACTTCATTCAAGTGGCAGCAGCTCAGTAGGCAGCAGTTGATGCTGGGACTCCTGCTATTCCAGTAAATGTGTACTTTTAAAATAAATGGACAAACTAGGGCTAAAATTTTTTAAATCTCTGCTATTACTAAATATGCTTGTGACATATTTTATATATTGCCCTTTAAATAGTCTATGCAATAAAACATGCTCATTTCTAATGGAGATGAGCACTCTTTAGCTGATGACATACTTTATGCAGAGGAGATCAATAGCTTTTACTGAATAGCAAAAATGGGACAAATACAGTAGATAAACACAGGGAGATTGTGCTGGGACTGCACCCTGATGACACTGAATCAAAGATCAAGATATACTGATTTTAATGGGAACAAGTTCTGAAAAATAGAAATAAGGACAAAGCCAAATCTTGTAGATATTTTTCAAAGAGTAAGTGTTATTAAAAAAATAACACCGACTCTGAAAGAAAAAAAAATATTCCTACCACAATTGTATTTTATTCTATAGCAAGTGGAATATACTAATGCAGATACAGTATTTCATTGGTCCAGGTATCCACTCTCTCACACATACAAGAACTGCATATGCCTAATCATCTCTGCTTTCTTAGTATGAGAGAGACTGTACAGTCTGGTTTCTGTCCTGTAGAAGAGAATCCATCCGTTGCACTTCTGCCACTATCATTATTATTTTTTCTACCTACTCTTCATCATGAAAATTGCAAGCAAAAGGCCTTTTATTTCTACATTCTATCCATTTGGAAAACAATGAACAGTTTCCGTGCAGCAAATGAAGCATTGCACTTTGAAGATGTATCATTAGGGGTTTGAGCATATGTCATAAAACATCCATGGAGTCTGATGGAGAAAACCCATCACATAAGGGATTGCAACCAATATATCAGGTTCATTTGGAGGTGTTTTGCAAGCCACCTCACATCTCCAGATTGAAGAGTCCTGACAGTTCCAGAGTTTTTATACGACTGTTTTAGTTTTCTACCACTTCATACTGTTCTAAGATTTGTTATTCGTTCTATGTATTATCACATATCAAAAAACTTTAGAGTTCAGGTGGAGCCAGACAGAAGCATACATTTACTAAGAATTCTCCCATTTGTCAAAAGTTTTGCTTAGGAGGCAGACATCAGGTGAGTAGGGCAAAGGGCACAGCCAAGCCATTAAGAAATCTGCATTGCCTATGTAATATCTAATTTGATCAGTATTTGCAACATGCAAAGCTCTTCCCTGAACATGCAGCAATTCCCAACCAATCCTGCAGGATAAACCATACCAATGGGTAGCAGTTAAAATTAGTAACTTGTAGAATAGCTTCACCCTGCATATCCTTTCTGTAAGATTTTTCAGGTCTGGCTCCTCCAGAGCTGGCACATGACTGTGGTTCTACTGCTAGAAATTATGCAATATTAAAACAAAGGGACCCCTAAATGACCCACTTCCACTCTTGAAATGTCCCATGACCCTATCCCCTTTTCCTCCCAGAGCAGATGTAGCTCATCTATTTCTAATATTGGTTATATTCAAATTGAAGACACTGATTTTCCAGGGCTTTTAGGAATTATCTCTGCTCTGAAAGGAGTCAGATCACATGCTAAAGTGGCAAAGGTTCAGCTATTTTCAGAGATGACACCAAGTCCTACAGAGAGGTGGATGTGAACGCAATCAGGCAAAGAATAGGTACACCAGCGAGATACGCTGCTACTAGACAAATTTTTTTGTCTGGCATCAGCAATGTGTGCTGCCCCTCAGTATCTGGACTCAAGGAACAAATCTTAATTCATCTGGCAATTGTAAGACCCCCCTCTGATCAAATTTCAAAAGCCACAATCCAGTAATAGCTGCGTGGGTAGATGAGAAGTTAGAAGTACATTAAAATAAGATTTCCTGTGTGTTTCAATGTTTCATAACAAAGGCAGCAAGTGTAGCAAACCACATCAAACTTTTACAGATGGATCAATTAAAAACATCACCCAAGTCATCTGTGTGCTAGAGTCCCTGAAGATTAGTGAGGTGAATTATTTCCTGGTGGGTTAAGGACCAGCAGAAGCTGGAGGAAACTGGTTAGTTTTCATAAACAAAACACATACTAAGAATATTTTCTGTGCATCCGAGTTGGCATGGCAGCATGGAGCTGAAAGCAAAGGCAGGAACAGGGTGTAAAGAGTGCCAGTATTCATCATTGTGGGTTTATTTATTGCTTTGCTAGGCCAATGCACGCCCTTCACATGAAAGTGGTATTAACTGAGGGAAGTATTCATCATCTCCTTTGTTTGACATAAGATAGGAATCTGCTCTAAAGACTGCTTAAAGAAAATTAGTTTTGAGGATTAAGTTTTAAAAAAAATAAAAATCTCACTTTGGTTTTCATCAAGGCTACAGTCATGGCCACAAACAGCTAAGCAGAATACTGTTCAATTGGGCTGCAACTGACAGCACTTTTAAGTTCCTCTAGCTCCAAAGCTGTGTCTTGGGCTACTTACTTCTGATTCAGTCACACCCATCTGCCTTATGATGGTTATTCAGAGACCAGATAAAGCATTAGCTTTACTGTATTTTTTGAGTCTAAACTTTGTGATTACAGTTTTCCTGAGAGTAATATTTTCTATGTAAAAATATACTTTACAATGTATTGGACTTCAACTACAAAGATATACACCTTCCTAACTATAGGCTATTAAAACAATTTACCGGTATGTCAACAAGTACTGATACGTACATAAAACCAGAATAATTTGGCTTGTTTTAATGCACTGCACCAATCCAGCAGTGTGCCATCAAGAGCTATTGAGAATCACTTTGCACTAACAGAATGACATGACTAGAATCACATTCACCACACATCTTAGTTCTATTGAATGATCCAGAGTTGAAATGAATGACTGACAATTTGTGAATAAAAGAATAAAGCAATTGTGCCATTCACATTGCACCGAGGGTGAAAATTTGCTTTCATTAGATTGGGTGTTAAGATTCACTATATTAGAGTTCATTAAAGTAGTTGGGAGAATGGGACTCAGTGAATAATTAACAATAAGTCATTTATCAGGGAAACTTAGTTTTTCCTTCTTCTTGTGGCAAATCCATAAGCAGATCACAGCTGCTTCAGATGGGTTTGCTATTCAGACTTATTTTAGAAATAAGATGATTTTAATTTTTAAAAAAATTTCTTAGCAGTTTGAACTGATTTTAATTTGTCTTTGAAGCTATATGGTACTTGTTAGTCATGTATCATGGATTAGCTCATCATTAGTTTGTCAGATAGGTACACGATTATCTGTCTGCCTCCTTGCTGGTTGGATGTGTTTGCCTACTTTTCCAGAGCAAATACCAGTGTGTGTACACATGTAAATGTAAGTGTTTATTTTCACCAAATTCTATTCAATGACACTTTGAAGGCCATATACTGTTAATACTGGTGCCAAAAAAATGAGGCTTCCTGCACTGAAGTAAACAAAAAAAAAAAAAAAAATCTAACTATCCATTTGAAATAATGAAAATATTTGCAGAGTTGTTTTGCAATATTTCGCTTTCTTTACTAGCTTGTATTGATGAATACTCAAATTTGAAAGAAATTAGGTAGACAAAGAAGCCAAACAGCCAAACCCAGTAAGTTTGGCATAGAAGGTATGCAACAGATAGCAAACATCAACATTATAGTTTGCAGTTCTTTGCTACAAAAGGCATATTTTGAACACAGAGACCATGATGATATTTTTCACAGCACTTTTGTGTGTGTGTGTGTTTATGCCTCCACTGAAGTAATTTTGCCACTAAGTACAGTGAGATAACAGTGTTACCCAGTACAATTGACTAGTTGTAACAGTCCCGTGCAGAGAGTTCTGCAGGCTTCCTTCCTCCTTCAAATGATAGGATCCCTCATGCCACATATTTAGCTTCCTCTAGTAGTAAGTGCCAGTATCTGATTGGAGATCAGTGGATTAAAAGCTTTACAGGAGTGCTGAGAATTATTATTATTATTATTATTATCTTAGTTATCACTATTTTTCAGAAGTATTTCCCAGGAGTGCAGAATCTCTGGGCCTCTAGATTGCAGGGTCAGACAACGCTGAGTGCCTGACACTATAATAACAAGATAATTCATTCAAATAGAAATGGTGGTTGCCTCCTACTAGTTCTGATAGCACTCAGGTAAAAGAAGGATGGCAGAGGATGCCTGTGGGAAGAGATCCCTCTCTAATCAAACACCATCCAAAAAATCAATAAAATTAATTTCTCATTCACAGCTGATAGAGTGGTGCACTTGCAGTAAAATACGGATAGTGAATCCCATTAGCAAAATAACACCCACCTTTAAATTATATAATACTTTCTTCAAATGCCTTTTCAGAGCTCACATTGCTAACAGTTAGGCGTTAACTGTGTTATGTCATGCCTGCACACCTGGCGAGCAGCAAGCTGTGCTCTTCGACAGAGGTGGATTGGGTTACAAGGAGGGGGCAGAGCCGGGAAAGTCTCAGGAGGGATGTCTGAATTGGTTTTTAAGAAGAAAAGCTTCAAACAGAAAGTGTAACCCAATGCTTTCTAAATGCGGAGGCACGCTTAAAGAGCAGTGCTATTTGGTTTCTCACTACTTTAGAGAAATTTAAATCCTCAGTAAATAAACCCTGCTCTTCTACTTCAAGTGAAAGTCACCCCATCAAAATTTAAAGAAATGTCTGCTGCACTTTGCAAGAGGAGGAGGGATGGGGAAAGAACCAAACTTGCTAAAGAAGAGCAAAAACTCAGCCTCTAGCACCATTCTAGTACCAGAGATTACAAGGAGCTAAATTCTGTCCTCAGGTCAAACTCAGTCAAACAGAGATGGCCTGGATGCAAGCTGAGAGCAGAGCTTCATCTTCCTGGAGGAAGATGCAAGCCAAAGCAAATGCCTTTTCCATTAGTAGAAACAGTTACTTGGAGAGTAAGTGTCTTTCTCACTGTGAAGCCTACATGTGTGACAAGCATAGGCTTGGCAAAAATAGACCAGGGGAGAAAACTGGGAAAATAAAATTATTTGAAACATTTTTAAGCACCTAATGTGTGGAAAAATCCTTCCATGTTCTTGTGCAGTTATGATCTCTAGGCACAGGTGTGAGCACAAACACATTCCCCCGCAGTGCAGGCTGTCAGCACGGGAAAGGAAGTAAAACTGTTGACGCTGATGAAATGTTCTTCTAGAACACTGCTGGCTGGGGCATGTTTTTATAATATTTTTGCTTGAGTATGATCAGGTCTGTGGTCAGAGAAGTAGCAGGGATGTGGTAGGGCTCACACAGAGCTGGTCAGGCCTTATTCAACAAACAGTTTGGTTTACGGTTTCTTTTCTTGCCTGGAAAGTGTCAGTCAAGCAAAAGCAATCCCAGTTCAACAATTCGACTGTGTCTGTTTGCTCTAAGGAGTCACCGGAGCAGAGACTAAAACCCGCACCAGTGACACTGAAGGTGAATACTCAAAGTTGCTGGACTGTAGAATCCATCTCTCATTAAGTTCAATGAACTAAGTTTAATTATTGCTACAAATTTGAACAGATCAGGAGTGACAGAGAAATCCTTTCGAGTGACTGATTTCTAGTAGTTAGAACACATATGTGGGATGTAAAAGCTCCTTGCTTTTACCTAGTCTGGGCAGACTTGAGACTATGAGGTAGAAGGTCTTGACCATGAAGCTTACTGACTCTTTACTTACATTGTAAAGCCTTTTCTCTGCTCTTTTATTAAAAAAAAAAAAAAAGGGCAGGTGGGGGGGGGAAGGCAGAAGATGTAGTTCTTCCTCATATAGAGGATCCTTTGGAATGTCCCAAATATCTGACAGATAGACAATCTTTTGCATTCTCCTTGTTCTAAGCAGGAGAACAAGTACATATTTATACAAAGCAGAAGCAAGTGCTTCATGTTGCAGGAGAGCTAAGACAAATGTAAGGTCCTATCCTGCAAAATCCATACTTACATGTCTGGAATTAAGTAAGCCTTGTGTGGAAGGCTTGGAAAATGGCTTTTGTAATATTTGCTTCAACTTTAAAGCCAAATAGTAGTTAAACTTCTTCAAAGCAAAATCTTTTTCCATGCCTCATTTTACCTTCAATAGTAATTGTCTTCATTATCTCATCTGCTATCACTGTTTAAAATAGATGCGGATTAAAATCAGGAAAGAAGATGCAGAGGTATGTGACAGTGCTGCAAGACAGGCAAACTAAACTTGCTCTGTATCCTCTCATGTCCCTTAAACACTACTGAAAGAAGGCCAAGAGGAGTCCCACAAGAATAAGGGGCCTTTAGTGAATTCTTCATGTTTCTCCCACAGATAATTTGGAAGAAATACAGTGTATTTTTGTATGCCCCCAAAGTAGAATTACAACCAGCTGATGGAACCGTCTCAGCAGCAATGAGAGTTAACTCAGAAAGGCAGGGTTTGTTGCCAAATTACACAGATTGTTTATAATGAATATAAACAATTACACTGCTGACCAGATTCCCAGTACACTTCTATCCACAGAATATACAAAATGCTGCTCTGGCACTGGTCTCCCAAATATTTGCCATATATTGAGCATTTTCAATGAATGAAATTCAGTGGAAATACAACAGAGGGAAATCCACACCATGCTGCTCTCATTCTCTAGAGGTTTCTTGTTCCACGTACTTCTTTTTACCTTTCATATTATAACCTTCCATAAGCAAAATGTTTCTTTATCCTACATGATCTCTCCCTAATTCTTTGATCCTACATTTATTTTTCTTGTCTTCTCATGTAATAAATTTACCATTGAGCACAGACAAGAAGACAATGGGAGATGTTGTAGGAGGAGACATCATCACATTGAAGCTTCTCAACCATACTGATAATCTTGCTGTTTCTCCTTGAAATCATAGAATCAGTCAGGGTTGGAAGGAACCACAAGGATCCTCTAGTTCCAACTCCCCTGCCATGGGCAGGGACACCCTACCCTAGATCAGGCTGGACAGAGCCTCATCCAGCCTGGCTGCAAACACCTCCAGGGATGTGGCCCCAACCACCCCCTGGGCAACCAATTCCAGGGCCTCACCACTCTCATGCTGAAGAACTTCCTCCTCACATCCAATCTGAATCTCCCCACCTTCAGCTTTGCTCCATTTCCCCTAGTCCTGTCACTACCTGATAGCCTAAAAAGTCCCTCCTCCCCTTCTTACCTCTTTCTCTGCCATATCTCAGTGCAGATCTTGACAATGTGCCTCACCCTCACAGAGATAAGACCATGTATAAATTGGTGATAATACAGAAGAAAAACTTTCCACTGTAGCATCCACCCAAGTGGACTGAGCTTGGACACTGCCAAGCATTTATCTGAAAGCAGAAACATAAGAGGTTTCTAGGGCACTCTAAAATGTAAACCCTCCTATGGGATAGTACTGAGGCAACAAAGGTATCCACAATGAACAGGAGAACAATCTAGCAAAAGAAAGCTCCTTTCAAAGGTCTAGTGATAGATACAGATTATGTATTATGTTAGCACATCACAGGTAATTTGCAAGAGGGGTCCATAAATAATTATTTCAATGGGTCATGAACTTCAAACTGTGCATTCAGCACAGCAATTTCATTAGAGCAGAATAACCTTGTGTCATAGTGTTAATT
The DNA here is from genome assembly GCA_013396835.1 of Psilopogon haemacephalus. Lineage (NCBI taxonomy): Eukaryota > Metazoa > Chordata > Aves > Piciformes > Megalaimidae > Psilopogon > Psilopogon haemacephalus. Next base: position 628,035 of record VWZI01015460.1, read on the forward strand.
CTAAAGTAAAACAAATTGTTCTTTTGTTTCAAAACTTATTAGTACTATCACTGACAGAAAGGGAGGGGATGTTGAGGGCAAGAGGTGGGAAACAACAAAACACTAGGAAAACCTGGCCTTGTCAATGCTGTCCACAGAAGGGAAGCTAAGGATTGGTGAAGACAAGGGCCCACTCACTGTAATTTTCTGTTCATCATTGCAATGTGTTTTCCTGGCAGAAGATAAGTTTGGTTAGTTGTTACTGGAGTCAAAAGCAAATTCTATGTATACTGGTCTGGAGCACACTTTCTATCAGCTGTATTTCCTGAATCACAGTGAGATGCAGACACCTATCAGTCAGTACTATTCCACACGATGTCCACTTACAGAAATAACATTCCTTATCCATAAATGCTGCTAACAATTTTTTATAAATAATAAACAAGCTGATGCTTCCCAGTTCCTCTCTCTATAAAATAATCATAGAATCACATGGAATAGCTGGGGTGAGGAAGACACCTCTGGACATTGTTCTTGTCCAATCCCACTGGATCAGCCAGAATAGACTGCCAAGGGACTGTGTCCAGTTGAGTTTTGAGCATTTCCAAGAAACGAAACTCCAAACTCCTCAGGGCAACCTATTCCAGTATTTGACAATACCTACAGTGAAAAAAGGTCTGGCAGATACTCTGAGACTTTAATCATCTTCTTGCTCCTTCCTTGGACTCAGGCCAGTATGTGATCTTTGTACTGGGGACTCGGGCACTGGAAACAGCACTCCAGGTGTGATCTCATCAGTAGAAGACCTCTATTAACTACTGTGTCTTAATACTGCATTCACACGTAGTCCCACATATCTTCCGTCTTGTTCCTTTAAAAGCTGCTTTTATGTTCAACATGTTTTTCTTGTGAGAAGCAAAAACCACTGTAGCACAATTACACAAAAGATAGCTTTTCTCTGTGACTTCCTCAAACCACTCACACCAACTTTATCATGGGTTTTGGGAAGATACCTGATGGGTAGGCTGCAGAGTAAAGCTGCATCTGTCTCTCTGGAAAGTTGTATTTCCAACACTATCCCATCATCTTACTGCTCCCCCTCATCTTTGCCTATTTTAATCTGTCATTCCATTGTGGTCAGGCAGTCAGCAACAGGCCCTGAAGTTCTGACCTTTGTCTCGGCTAAACGCACCCTTAATATTGAAAAGATTTCCCGGTTTTTAGTTTTGTTGAGTGCAGACCCATTCTGCACTTACCAAAGCTGATGACTTTGGCTTTGTCAAAAACAGAACTGGGACTGTGATGCTGTGATTAAACTTCCAAGTGAAGGCACAAGCTGTCTTGAAAACAATGAACTGTCATAAAATATTGAGTGCCAACCAATCAGTCACGTTATTTTCTTGGGTTCCCTGTAAAACACTGTACAGCCTTAGATACAATAATATAAAGACTAATGATAAAGTATGATACATTTGAGTCTGGCCTTGAAAATCTGCAGCTACTGCAGCTGTAGGTGCCTTACACTAACTACATCCCATTTATAAACAGCCAGCACGAAAATGTCATTTTTCTGATTTGAAGCCATTTGGTGTAGTCAAATATGTATTTCACGATAACAAAAGTGTCTTGGCCAGTTAGAATTCATTTCTCTCTCCCTGTGAATAAACAGTAATCAGCTGGCCCATTGGTGGCAGTTGCTCAGTTTGCATATGCACCTCCATCTCCCTCCTGCTATGAATATGCAGATCTTTCCACTTTCATTAGTTTCTGAAGTGCCTCTGCTCACCCTGCATGCTGTAGCTGGCATTTCTGATCTGCTTGGGTGACAGTACCACAGCTTATCACCCTCTGCTGAAGAGAAAGATAACTTTAAAATGTATATAAAAGGAAACACAAAACAACAACAAAACAAACAAACAAGCAAAACATACCATGCCACAAAACAAATCAAGCTGACTGTTGAATTTTGTGTCTTAGTAATGGATTTTCAGTGCTAAGAAAGAGTGGTAAAAGAACATTTCTTGCAGATGAATGGCTCATATCTGTAAGGTCTAGATCAGACAGTAACTTTGTCCCATACCAACAAAGCTGAGAGAGTGTTGTTTGTAAGGATGGATCTGAGTAAGGCAGTCTCAATTATATGCACAGGTTCTTGCTTTCAGTAGTGTGCCTTCACAGCCCTGGCTGGTGCTATGCCTTCCATGTTGTTCTGGTTTGTTCCTACAAAAAGATAGTTTAGCAGACTGCATTAGGTTTCAAGGCTTAAAGTACAAAAAATGTATTTGTATTTTACAGGGGGGGAAAAAAAATATCTACACCACCTTTTAGGCTTACATGCAGGTTGCTTGAGCAGGTCTGTGAAGGATGCTGATCTTGCAGAGGTTTACAGCTGAGTGTAACCTCTCTCTCCCTCCCCACCACTCACCTCCTTACCCAGTAGTCCTAAAAGTGGTTGTCCCAGTAGTAGCTGGGACACAATATCAATTAATAAACCATTACTGTTGTCTAAGACATCACTGCTTTAGTTTCCCAAGCTACCAGTCCAGTGTCAAATATTCCCCATTTATTCAGCAGAATGGTTTCCAAGTTTTCTCCCCAGTTTTCATCCAGGCTGTCATGGATTTAGAACTACATGAGGTTAAAACAGTTTAAGCAGGTGGTTAAGCTGGCTGCCTGATTGTGCCCAGAATGCACAGGGAAGAAGCACATGATTGGTCTGCCAGCAGTTACAGGGCAGCAGTGGATGGCAGATGGGTGGTAAGAGGCAGCTGAGCCTGGTAATGAGCATCAGGCGCAGAAGAGAATGTGTGCGCTCAGCCTCAGCTCCTGGTCCTGCACCAGCACTGGTGCTGGCAGAGTTCTTTGTCCAAACAGAACTCCAGTGACTGCCTGGGAGAGGTTTAGATGACCTCTGGTGAATCTCATTGCAGGACTGGAAACCCTGGTCTCAATCAGGAAAACCACTCAGATCATTAATAATTCCAGTCTATGTCAGTGAGCCTTCAGTGCATGATGAAGGGCATAGCCATCTGCAGATGGAAGGGAACGTGTTAAAGGAGTTTAGGTAAGACACAGCACTTCGCACTGAAGCAGCTCCTGCACACTCACGTCGTCTGCTCCCTCCTCTCCTCCATGGGTAGCAGCGTCTGACAAGCAGGTGGTAATAAACAGCTTGAGGAAACTGCTGCATCTGCTTTGTTAAGTAAGCATGTGTCTGAGCCCTGAATCAATCTTTCAATCAAGCTCTTAATAGGAAAATGTAATCCTGAAACTGGTATTTCTGAATGGGACCCAGTAAGGAATAGATGAGAACACAGGTATGTTTTAGAGTGAAATCAAAAGAAAAAATCAGTTAAAGTGCTGTAAAAAAGTCTCACAGTGCTGAGAGTGATCGTAATTGTACCAGTCAATTACAAAACTCTAAACTTAAGTTTGAAACCAGTCACTCTCCTGTCTAATTTCATTTGCAAGGTTGAGCTGAACTTGAACAAAGAATATCAACAGTAAACCAAGAACAAATTATGAGGAGATGCGGATCCAGTGTTTACATTGCCATCCCTTTTACCAGGCTATGACAAGAGAGAAACTAGGAAAAAAAAACCCACAAAAAAAACAAATTGTATAATACAATCTTATCTTGCTATTCCCCTGTCAGAATTGATGAGTAATAAAAGCAATTAGCCAGAAATGTTTTTAAAACTTGTCAAATACACTACTTGACAAATATATTCATAAATCGTGTATCTAGTCACAAACTGTGTGAGCTCTGAAAACTGCCTCATCATTTTAAAACAACTTGAAAATCTCATTTCATCCCTTGATGAATCACCTGCCCACATTAGCAATAAACTGGCACAAGCAAGACAGAGACGTTTTTATCCTTCACATCAAATAAGTGCATTTCAGGACTCTTTGCTGAATTTGAGCAAAGGCAAAAAAAGGCATGTATGTGTGTGTGTGTGTGGTTTTGAAACAGGATGCACACAGAGAAATCTGGGGCAACTGTTTACATTTGTGCAAGCTCCCACTCTGGTTTCTCTGCTCCTCTGCATAGGGAGCTGTGGAGCTTCATAGGTACAGAGAAAGCTGAATTTCCTCTCAAGTGATCACCAGCTGACCTGCAGCTTCTGGATTTGGAAAAGACCCATGAAAAGGCATTATTATAGGTCAAAATTTTCATTCTTACAAACAGCAACTTTAATCTTGAGTTGTCAGGTAGCTCCATGCAAACAGCTCATGCAAAGAACCAATGTCACCTCCAGTAACCCCAATGAATCTCCTTTAGACAAGGACCCTTCTTGCACCTAGCCAGGTGGCAATCACTGGGATTGAAAAGCTCTTGTCCTCTCATTTACCTTACTCTTGCTGTAGACCTTGAGTGCAGCTAAATTTAATAAAATTGGAAAGGACTTTAAAGCTCATACTTATTTAACTGTTTCTGTAATTTCAAGAGTGCTTGTCCAGCACAGAAGACTGACAGTGACTTTCAGACACGGCAAACACTTCAACTGGCAATACTGTTTTGCCTCTTACACTGCTCGTGACCATGTACTGTCACTTAAATAGTCTGAAACTATGTGAACGGATCCAATTCTCCAAGGTTATGGACTCACACCTGTGTGCTGGGCTGTAGTAACTGGTTGCTTTGCACTGCCAGGGGATGTAAATTCTGCGAATGGTTATGCCTACATAGTGCCTATTGAGCTCCTGTGTGCTCCTCAGGGCATTCCTAAGTTGTGGCAAACCCAGCTTCACCAGGTGCTTCTCTATAAGGAAAGTTGAATTCTCAGTTCCTGCATGGAACTACCGTCATGCATGGATACAGCTCTGCATCACAATCAGTTCATGGTGCTTCTATTATCCATTAACAGTAAGATGATTATACTTTTGTGAGCAGAGTGGGAACCCACTGGTGAGCCTCTGGAGTTGCTGCAAAATGGAAGTATTGCCTGCTGGATCATTTTCTCCATTCCACAGACTGAAAAAGAAACCCAAGTCTTCCCATCTTGAAGTCAAGGTAGACAGTCTCTTGCTTTCTCTTGAGCAATGTTTTGGCTCGTTTCTACTAATCCACAAGAAGACATACAATATATTAATAGGTAACTTGGCCTTGGAATGTTTGGAATATATTTTGCAGGAGATTTTGTTATTGCCTCATAAACACAAAGCTCCCTTAAATTGCCATCAAAATACATCACCATAAAATTACAGAAGCAATAGGAGAAAAAACATAAAGCACGGCTACAATTTTTTTTCTTGTAGGTGTTATGTTGCTCCTCTGTGAAGTTCACAGTACTTGCAGGGTTCTAACAGCTTCACCATATTTTTTCACTGATATGAGTAGTCCAAAAGAAACAATCACACTTTCAGTAAAAGATGATTTAATTTCCATGGGACTAGCATGGTCCAATCTAGCAGGACCATCTTTACTCATATGCAGCCAGCACAAACTGCTGTTCTTCACTACTTTGCACCTTAGACATTTATGCCAGAATAAAACAGCTGCAATTTATACCAGAGTAAAGCACGACTCTGGATTTGGAAGCACTTTATATGGGTGTAAATGACAAGCCCAAGGCAGCAGCAAATCCAGCCCAGGAGAGACAGTTAGTCCATGTCAGGAAGAAAGGGAAACGAGACTTTGATTGTTGTGATCTGTACTGAGCAGACATTAAATGCTGTGTGATACATTGCAAGAGAGAAAAATGTTGGTTTTGCTGAGCCTCAGTGCTGCATTTCCTGCACACACTGCAGGAGAAGCATTTCCTCTGCCTCACTTTGGGGAGGTTTTTGGGAACCTCCCAGATGTGCAGACACTGATTATGTTATGATATGAACACTGCAAGTCTTGGTAAATAAAATGTTGGAAAATGGCAGTACCAAATTAAATTATAATAACGCTTTTGTTGTTTCCAGTTTATGCAGCTTTAAAACAGGGTCTGATGAACTGCATTCTGTGTGCCTGCACCAAAATAAAGAGGGTAGCATGGCATATAAATATGTTTACCATTAGACTGGTATATTTTTCAAATTATGATTCGCTAAGAGAGTTTTACAGAAATTTGATGACAATTTTACTGCATGGAGGACTCTTTTGCATCTCTTTCACTGATATCCACCTTTTAAATTTTATTTAATTTGCATTGATTTTTCCTGCACTTTCATAAGCAGGCATCACACATCTGAGCACACACAAAAATGATTACTTAAGTGATGATTTAAAAATAATGGATGTACATTAGCACATGAATGATTAATTCGTTTTTGTGAGTATAAGCATCCAGGCTATGGCTGAGTAAAATATTGATGGTACAAAGGAAATGAGCTGTTTCTTAATTTAGTTTTGTTCTGGTAATGTGTAACTAATGTCGTTTCCTTCTAGCAGTATGCATTTAGCGACCCTTTTAAATTTTAATACCAGTGATAGCTAAACTAATAGCTTCATGGGACATATAAGAGGGGATTTTTGAAAAGACGCAGACAGAGTTTACATGCATTATTTGAGACTCTCTGTAGTACATTTCATGACAACACGTACTACAGAGGAGGTTGGATAAAGTCTCCACACACAGGCTGGCACTTCACTAGAAAGCTGAGGCTTTTTCCTGTTTTGCATAAGAAGCACTGAAAGGTGGAGATTTCATTGTCACATTAGTCTCACGAGGCTCTGGCATACCAATCCCAGTTCATCAAGGCCTGATGCTCTTGTGACGCACTTGAGAGTGTGGGGATTTGTAAGACTAGTACAAAATGAGAGTAGGACTGCTCTTACCACCTGATACTTGGGCATATGTTTGCACTAAATGTAGTGGAACCTGAGATTAACCCTGTGCTGGACTCCTAAGGGGCAATGGGTAGAAGCTGAAGCATAGGAAGTTTCATTTAAACATGAGGCAGAATTTTTTCACTGTGAGGCTGACAGAACACTGGAACAGGCTGCCCAGGGCGGGTTGTGGAGTATCCCTCTCTGAAGATATTCAAAACCCACCTGGACACATTCCTGTGTTATCTGCTGTAGGTGATCCTGCGCTCACAGGGGCATTGGACTGGATGATCTTTTGAAGTCTCTTCCAGCCCCTGACATTCTATGATTCTGATTCCTACTGTCTGGGTCAAAGATACCTACATTGTGGTTTCTCTTCAGCTGTTGAAGTGTTTCTGAAAGTTTTTACCATGACTGAAGTGTTTTCCCATCCTGAAGTGTTTTCCCATGTTTTCAGGGAAATGCCACAGTGAAGGGAAGGCACTGATAGACAAGCACAACTTGCACCGTCCTCCGGCACCTTCATTGCAGAGCATGGCAGGCCAGGTTCACCCATCCAAAACTTGAACTTGGTGCTCAGCTGAGCAGAGCAGTATGGGCTCAAAATCAAATAGAAATGTTTTAAATATGCTGGGCAGCAATGCATGTAAGGACACAGGTTATGGTAGAGCACAGCTACAGGCCTTGATGTTCTCCGATGGGAATACAACCTTGTTACTCAAGGTTGATACACAGACTGAATCACTGGCACTGCCTACCCACTGCCCATCTGTTAGAATGGCACTTTGCCCACCAACGTGGTGACGTGCCAGGTTTCGTTTGAAGTAGGTGCCTTCTAACAATGGGTTTAGAAAGCAGCCTGTTGAAGACAGCAACTGACACTTCTTTCTTCAATAGGCTATTTTCGGAGTGGGAACACTTGCTGGCAGCAAGTGCAAAGGGCCTAAATTGGCTTCTGTTAGTCAGCTGCAAAAAAAAAAAAAAAAAAATCTCATTTGCTACAGTAACAGAAGGTTTGGGCTAAAAAGTAAAAACTATTACTTCCATTTGCCATTTTCTGGCCTTGCATGGGTATGTTTATTGTGGCTACTTAATCCCTCTTTTCCAAACTGCATGGCAATTAGCAGGTGAGAAAGGAAAAGAAAGAAGAGTAACAACAGAGTATTGCTTCTGAGACAAGAAAGGGTGGTTTTTCTGCTTCGTTTTAAACCATGATCCTTTGATATTTTCCACTGCTGCAATAGATATTATATGATAATCCTGCCAGGACATTTTCTGTGTGATTCTGTGAAGAGTTTGAGGGTTGGTTCCTTAGGATGACATTTGAAAAATATAGTTTGAATTTTTTTTCCTTTGGCAACTGAGAGGGAAAGTAGAATCTTCATGCAGTCCCAACAAAAATCAACAGGGTTTCTGTCATCACGTCTTTTCAAAAGCATTTCAGAGATCCTAAGGAAAACATAGACTTTGGATCTGTTAAAAGTCCATGAAGGGGTGTAGATCAGAGAGCAAGTTAACACATGCAGTTCTCCCTAGTCACATTCTGGATACAGGATGCCTGAAATGTGGGCAAGGTGTAAAACCACAAATGGCTTTAAGAGCAGCCCAGATGGCCAGCAACCCCAGGAACACATGTACACATGCTACCGTGATCCTTTAGGCAGAATTTTTAATCTAAATTGTTAGTCTGGCATCAGCACCATTACATTACTGATGGGCAAGAGTGATACATAATCCATCTTGCAGAGAGCCTTCTGCTTGGGTCTGTAGTAAGGAGTAATAAGGCCTAACATCTCTGTTATGACATGTCCAAAGCTCACCTGAGCTTGAGTCCTGCTGATGTGATATGATTGGATTTCGAGCATGACCATGGCTCTGACCTGCTCTCAAAACCACCTGCCACCCAACTGAGCATTGGACAGTTTGCCTTCTTCCTGTTCTGCCTCTACTGCCTTCCCCTGACTCCATCCCCTTCTTCATCACTCTGCCAGGACAAAGTGCTGTTCTACCTGGCAGAGCGCTCCAGGCCTGGGGCAGGGCAGCAGGACTTGCCAGGTGGCAGTGTGCCACCTAAGCCTGTGCTTCATGCAGCTGGGGCCCCGTACCCCAGATGGAGAGCATTTCTCTATGATCTGGCTACACAAGGAGGTGTAGACCTTTCCATCTCTCTCTAGGTTTGTGTTGAGCTCTTGGCTGATGTACATGTATGCCTAATGATGACAGGGAGAGAAGGGACCAAGCAGGTATCTCTGCCAGCATGCAAAGTACATATATGCACAAAATAAACAATCACAGAAATTCTTTTGAACACAGGAAGTTATTCAGGCAGCATCTGAACTACTCAGATAAAATATCTGACTCTGAAATGGCTTTTGATAAGAAAGCTGAGAATAACCTGTAGTTATCTTTGGCTATTGGACAGCAGAGATTATTATAAAATTATTTCTTTCATATAACATGGGAGCTAAACTCCTGGCACCTTGTTATGCAACTAATTTTTAAAAAGTCAAATCTATAAAAGGAGATAGAAAACTTTGTCTGGAACCATAAATACTGTTAGTTGCACTGCTTCCTAGATAGAGAACCACTTTTCACATTCTCCTCTTATCCACAAAGACACTGAAAAGAGGAGATCTGTAGCTAAAAACCACAGCAGCTATGGCTGCATCACTCCAAGCAGCAGAGGGAATATATTGTCTGCAGCAGCCTTTCTGCTTTGCCAAGAATAGAGATGTTGTGCCTTCCTTTTTTCTTTTGGAGCCATATCAGATGATAGTGTTGGCATTCCTACCTGAGCCTTTTTCTCCAAGTCAAGAGCCATCCAGAGGATTTACTAAAAACTTGACTATAGCTGGTTACTTCTTTGTTGTATATTTTTGCTATGTTAATTCTTCCAATATGTGTTGCAAATAAATTTTGTGAGACAGAATAGATGCCACAGCTAATTTATATTGCCTTGGATCCAAAGTGGTTTTTACACTTTTGACCCCACCCCACCCCCCTCTTCTAGGCCAAGCCTCCTCCCTGACAGCTCCTTTGCATGGCAGTTTCCTGCATGACTTGTCACAGACAATGGTATTTCCCCAGACTCCTTGGAGCTTTGCATCACTCAAGATTAGAGGGCTGCACTGCACAGTCATACAAGCAGCTGGCAGACTGTGATCAGAGAAACAATGCGGTGATGAAATAGGCCACCTATCTCATTGTCACCTACTGTCACCTCAAAGGTGAAAATATGTCATCTTGCTCCCAAGAATTAAAAATAGTAAGATGAGTCCCAGGATCAGTAATACAAGAGAGGCTGTCAGACATGGGGCACCATTTCAAATGTTGATGGGGTGAAGGAGTAGCAGTAACTCCAAAGGATCAAAGCCACCTGCACTCCCTTTCACCTCTTAGTTTTGATCATGTTGTCTATAGGGAGTAATAACTGTTTATATTCACCTTCTCAAAGTCAAAATTGGTCTTGCACACTAACATCCAAAGTCCAGAACAAAGAAAGCAAACCTTTCATGGATGGCTCTGTCATGGCTGTTCAGTAAAAAGGATTTTACAACCCACAACTAGCACACAAGAAACACAGAGATACACCGAAGCTAGAAGTAATTTTTTTTCAAACTGTAATAGTGGATAAGAGCTGTCATAAGTGTTGAAAAAATAATTAAAGGTGTTCTCAAGAACAAAATATCATAGGCTAAAGTCAGATACTGAGATGTCAAGGGGCACACACTAAACAGAAAGTCAACTTAACATGCCGAAGGCAGCAGCTCCTGTCATTACTGATTGTGTGTGGGCTATGAACTTTCTGTATGTGTCACAGAGGTAAAAGTAAATAGTTTGATCATCTTTCTTCAAACCTAGGATGAGAGTCTACCCTCTTGCTGGGTCAGAATGCACTGAAGAAATGTAGTAAGGCTTTATTTCAGAGTTCAAGCAGATATAAATTTACAAGCAGTTTGTTTACCTTTCTATTCTCAGTGATTCCTGGTATTAACTATTTTCTGAGCACCCTCTCTGCGTCAACCATGACTAATGTCTGTCTGATCCTTTACAACTGTTTTACTGTCCCCCATATGAGACAGCTTTTTGGCTCCTGAGTCAGGGTTAGGCTGGACAGCTGCTTCGCAGTGACAAGCCAAGGAGCTACCTAAGGCTTGCCCAAGGGACATACAGGCTCTCTGAAATTACATTCTTGGAGTCCTATTTAAGGCCTTAATCCATGGAGTTATATTTGGTGGGACAGTGTTAAGAGCAAGGTTTATGTGTGTCTGCGTGAGTCTGTACATGCACACATGCCTAATTGTTTACTATAACACTGAAACCTCCATGACTGTACAATGTCCTCAGATGGTACCTGTAAACTCACCTTTGTGTAGGATGTGATTGTTGATATACAAAGCCAAGCTGATTCATGCTGGATTTTATGGATTCTGGAATGAGTAAAGTGATACTAATCTGCAGATAAACTACTCTGCTGGTATTTATAACCGGTGAGCAATTGCCTCACCCCTTAACTGCAAGTCTTGAGATGTGACAGTTACAGTAGATAGAGGCTTAACTGTAGCTCTAAGTTTGGGAACCTGTATGATTGGCTAAATTTCTATGGGAATACTTGATTTACCTTAAAGAAATTATCAGTTTTGTCTTTGGTTATTCTTACTGATAGGAAGCAACATTTTCTTCTGGGACAGGACATAAACCACTTAAAATCTAAGACTAGTGAAGTAAATAAAAGGATAAAATCATCATCTCTTCCTATCCTATATTAGCTTGTAATTTACACATAAATAACAGTGAAATAATAGGATATTTTCTGGCCTGTTCCTGTTCTGAAGGTCACTGGGTCACCACAGGACAAGGGGGACTCATCACACACAATCAATTACAGGATTAGGTAATCCCCTAAAATGGGACTGAAAAGTCATTTTGCCTAACTGCAGTTGCTATATATAATATAAATTGATAATAGTGTCTTGTCATTTTGTGATTGTATGCCATGAGCATAGATTGGTTATTGGTATGTCTTTTCATCAGCCTATGCCTGAAAAAGGTAGCACATTTTACTAATAGTGAGAAAAAGTGTAAGTAAACACTGAGGATGGTGAATCTGCACTGAGTAGCAATATGACAAATGAAACTTTGGAAATCTAAGTTGTAGGCTGTGAGGAAGAGCCTAATTAAGGCTAATTACAGTACTTTGTTGATATTGCCCTGGATGCTTGAAATTAATTCCCCATCAAATGACAGGTGATGTAATATATCTAAATGACAAGCTAATTGTTGTGCAGAAAATGAAGTCTTCTTGCTTTGAGTGCTTCCTGTGGACATTTGAAGTGCTGAGGTGAGTTAGCAACACCTACCACACTGTGTCTGGACCCAAAGGACACTATGGCAAAGCCTTCAGCTCGGCTTTTCTGTTCCAAACTTTCTGTATAGCAGTTTCTCTCTGGGATTTTAATTATGAGATTATTCCTTTGCCAGGACCATGAATTAATCAGATTTTACTATTGCTATGATGATTGTAGGAAAGTATCATGGCCAGAATTGGTGGCCTGTTTTTTCAAAGTTGATCTTTGAGGTCTCTTCCAACCTAAACCATTCTATGATTCTATGAAAGTTAACTCTGATGAGAAGCTTGCAGGCAGGAAGGACCAGTTTTGCAAGACTGTGCCCTGTTACTTTCATTGCTTGGATCCCTTTTATTAGCCTTGACATACAGTCATCCAGATTTCACTCTGAGCACATTTCAAGTAGTAAAATGCAGAGGACAACACATTACAAACATTGTGTCTTATGTCTTCTCTGTCTTTGCTGACATAGGCATCTTTCCACCAGCCCCACAGCCTCAGCAGAGAGGGAATTTCTGGCCTTCCACTGCCTCAAATTCATCTGTCCAGAATCCCACAAGATCCCTACTGGCTGACCCACACAGTATGCTGCCAAAGCATTTTTAAAAATAACTTGTTTTCCAATTATTTTTATTAATTACTGGCACATTTCCTCCACCTCTCCAGAGGTAGAAGCATATTGAATTTCAGTCAGACATTGGCCGAAGTAAGAACTGAGAGCAGCTATTAGATTTATTTATTAGATTTATCACTTAAGTATTCAATATAAAGGTAGTGTTCAGTGTGCTTCCCAAAGCAAACTGATCTCAAATGATCATGGGTAGGCATGGAATAGCACTGCAGACCCATTTCTTACTAGCAACAATGGCAAATGACAAGAGTGGAAGCATATGCGCGTGCTGATCCCATACAGAGCCAGGATAAAGTTGCCAAGTTCAGATGCACAGCCCATCAGAGAGACAGAAAAATATTATCACTACAGCTTCAAGTGACAGGCATACAACCTGACATTCCTGCACATCCCTCTAAGTGAGGAGGCGCATTAGAAAGGTATAAAAAAATAGAGAACAATGGCACTAAATTGAAGTTTTGACAGTCGGGAATACTTCAAAAACTCTCAACACAGTACTCAAGAAGATGATATAAGAAAGTGTTGAAACTGGTTTGTGTCTTCCTGTATTTTATAAAATGCTAATTGCTTAAAGGCATCTCCTAGAAATTTCTGATAACTGAAAAGGGTGAAAGGGGGATTTCATGTCACTTGGAAAATTATTTTCTTTCTTTAAAGCATTATAAAGAGATAGATTTAACTGCTACCTGAATGGGATACTATTTACAGGGATAAAATTATGATGTCTTCTCTTAAAGTTGCTACTCTTTATACAGTGCTTGACTTACAACCAATTATTTGCCTATATCACCACAGCACAGGCTTGTTATTTTAGCAATTTGCTATTTTAAGCCTATTGGTGTAAATCATGAGCAACAATGCTCTGAAATGTCTCACTCCTGACTTGCATTGATACTGCAACAAGCTGAGGACTTGGGGAAGGAAAATGGCTGGCTCAGTTTTATTGCTTTGCCAGCCAAACACTGGGATTTTCACCTACATTTCTCCAAGCAACAAGGTTTAGGGTGATTGAACAGAGATAAGATCTAAGCACACTCCACACAGATTAAAGACCAGTCTTACTGGGATCTAAACCATAAGGTATGGGGGTGAAAAAGGGGCAACAAATAGGGCAATATCTACAGTGAGGATGCTAAATCCAAGAACAGTAAGCATCCATCTAACAGAGGTGAGCATTAGAAACCATGCAATTCTGCACTGTGCAGGCTAAGAGTGGAATATTGTAATGAGCTATCCGTTTCAGCTTATGTCGCTTTAACCCTGTCCTGGTGATAAGCTGTGAAGTATCATAGTTTGAGCTTCCTATCTTCTGCATTTATGTTCTTAAAAATCCAAAGGAGAGAATTCTTCACCAATCAATAGGGATGAAAAGCCTGTTTTCCTTGGAAATTGTTTTACATTTATTCACATAGTACACGTGCCCACCCTGCCCTGTGGAATGGCTCCCTGGATACTGAGAAGGCATAAAGGCACATAAAACCATTGCTGTACAAAAACAGCTTTCCTAGGTTGTTAATAGAAACTAGTATTATCAGGCAGACTAACATTTACCCCTGCTATGGGAGCATTACTCGTTGAATAGCACCTTAAATTGTCCAACTAATTTTATGCACTCATAATAAATAAATTCTATCCTCTTTTATTATCAAACTTAATTACAGTCGAGGTAAGTGATGACATCCACACTTTGCAACTTAGATTTCAGGACAGTGAATATAAAATCTGTGCATGTCTACTCCAACAGAAATTATATATCTGATCCCTTTCAGATTATCTACCTATTCCTCTGTACAATGCCATGCTGTAGGCAGATGTCTGTATGCACTGCTGAAATGTGATGCTTTTCAGGGGTAGGGGGAAAGTGAAGGAAAGAGAAAAAATATTTAGCTAAAATACTGTAATTCTTAGGATATAACTCCATCACATCCTAGCACTGCCATGATTTGAACATCCTTCTCTAACTGATGTTTGCTGTTTTCATTGGAAATGACACAGCTTAAATGAACATGTCCTTAAAATAATAAGTTGTGCATTTCGTTCAGAAGCCATCACATCCATACATTAGTGTGCTGAGTCACTGATTCTGTTCCGGCTCAGGCAGAGCAAAACTATCAAAGCCATTTTCCTCAGCACTTGGTATTTTCTAGGGATGTGCCATGGGAGCAAACTTTCCTGGGCAGAAACGCTCTGAAGGTGTATGGTGGTTCAGCAGTTACCCGCCCCCCTCCACACTTTGAAATAACCCAGGCTAGAACTCAGTCAGCTGGAAGCTTTATATTTACAGCTTTGCACAATATACAAGCAGATATATACAATATATAACAGATATTTACAGATATATATATATAGCAAAAAAGTAATACAGAAACACCACACCTCTCCCAGAGACCAAAAAAATCCCTAAGAGAGGTTTCTAACCACCCTACCACCCTCCCCCTTCCCAATCTTATCTCAGTATCTGTCTTACATGACAGATAAGCAAAAGTAGATCAGCCAGGAGATTAGGAGCAGGAAAGAAGTTAGTGATGTTATTCAGATTATTCAGATCTAGCTAGGAAGGCAGAGAGAGAGAGACATGCAGCAGCAGCAGCCACAGCACAAAGCGATCTGCCTTATCTTTGTTTTGCTTCTAACTTTTATAAATTTTTCAATAACCTGTGAGTGAAGTAGAATCAAACTTTGTTTTCCTTTCTCAGCCTACAGTCTAATTTCTCATTCAAATCCTCCAATTAGTTCAAACCATCACAAGGTGGTTTCTCAAATGTGCAAACTGCCCTGCACTGTGTGCATTTGTGAGTTTTTTATCAAATCACAATGCAGCGGAAATTGTGAGTCACGTGAGTGCATCCTGCTTGCTGAAATCAATTCAGCCTTGGTTATGAACCCAGTGGAGACATTCAAGCAGAATGAAATGTCTGATTTAAACACATATTAGTTTAGTATTATCCGTATTTTAATGAAGCAAAAACTCAATTTGTGGTTTTAACAGATGGTGGGTTCTTTATCTGTATGTAAATTTTGAATATTTTGCTTACATTTTCAAATTTGTTTCAAATAAGTGTCACTTGAGTCTGTAAAACACTTGGAGGATGAAAAGTCCTTTAGACAACAGAAATAATCCATAAGCTATACCTAGGAGATAAGGTAAGTGCTCTCCTTACCATGTTGCACACAGGGGCAGCCTCATCAGTGCCAAGCTGGTCCTCAGGCATTCCTTGGCTCTTGGGCTGATGCTCATTCCATTTTATTGTGCCTCTGTACTTTCAGATTCTGCTGATGTGTTTCTTTTACAAATCAATCATTCGGGGGGTAATTAACATTTAAAAGCCAGGTTTCTTTTTAATTCCATTAGTATATTTGTGACAAGAAACATGTTGGCAGAATCCAAAGGTTAAGAGTTACAATGAAGAACAAGTTTTGGGATAAATGAAAGTTGAGGCCTAAACCAGCCTGACAATACTCCATTAATCTGCACACTATCGACAGAACACTGGCCTGTTGTGTCAATGAGGATTTAAGAAGCTTTGCAGCACATGTTACTGATAGTTTATCATATCAATAGCAGCCTGCATATATTTGTGTTTTAAAACCTGTGGCTGTTTAATTCCCTGACTGCGCACGTACTAAAGTGCACACACTTTAAATCCTTACATAAAGCGGTTTCTAGCCATGCAGCAAATTTTGAAACTATAATAAACTACCACATTTACGTGTGAACAGATACTCCTTTTGGCTATACCAAAATCCTCTAAAATGCTGTACTTCAAACTGAAACCCTCTGCCCTACAGGAATGTGATCCAATTCTCAACATTGTGTCATCTGCCTAACTGAAGCGGAAGGATGTTTAAACCATATTAATCTTTTATCCTGATATATAAAAGCCTTGAGTCAGCTTGTGCTGGGATACGTAGTGGGGAAGAAACTTCCCTTCCCACAAGCAGCCCCTCTCTAGCAGGGGCGGATGTGCAGCCAGAGCCCAAGCAGATGCCACAGGCTGTGATGTGTTTCCCATAGCCCTGGTGTAGGGATAACACTGCTGAGTAATTTCTATATGTCAATCATATAAAGGATATATCAAATGAAAAATACAGGTGTTTTTCCTAGGACTGCAGTTTTAATGACTTACATCACCATGAGGCATTTAAAAATCCCAGAAGCAACCCCCCCAATTTGTAAAGCCCTGGTGTGGGAAGATAGCACCTAGCTACCCACACCCTCTGTAAACTTACACGGCAGTGGGTCTGTGCTGAGTCTTTGACTTCATGTGTAAAGGCCACAGAGCTCTTGTGTGAACAGTGTGCTTCTTTTTGAGGGCTCTAAGCTTTTTTGTCCTCAGGTTGCAATTTGATTCCTAATCAAGCGAGTAGTCTCTATCGCAGCTTTTTCATGCACTGTGCAAATTTTGATGGTTTTTGGATTAGGACTGTTTCTGAAAAAGAGAAAATAACGTCCTTCCACCTTTAATCAGACAGCAGCTCCTGGGGTGCAACATAGTCTTGCTGTGTTTGCAGCGAGGAAGCCCATAATGATCTCGCCTTTAGCCTGTCACCACTAGGAAACATCAGAGAGAGACAGCCAAGGGACCGAGTTGCCAAAAACGTCCTATTCCCATGGCTGAGAGATTTTGTTGGCAGCATCTCTAAAGAGAATTTACTATGGGCCAAATCCTGGCGCCCTTGCTTAGATGAATCAGTTCTCAAGAGGCAACGCTCCCACTGTGAGCAGTGTGTGCCTAAAAACCTACAGGATCAGCCCAAAATACTGCTTGGGATTATCAAGCGCTTGTCTTCCAGAGGGGAAGGAGAACTGTGGGGAGCAACCTGCCCAATAACTTGCTCCGGAGGCCATGAAGAGCTGAGGGGCAGGAATTTGGGGATTGCATGTGAATGGCAGAGATGCTTCCCCAGCAAAAACCTCTACATTACTTGTACTCGGAATGTTTTTGATTTTTCCATAAAACAAGCGCAGATGATAGAGTTTGGTGAGTAATCCTTTTCTTGTTTAATTTTTTTTTCTTCCTCTCGCAGGAGCATCCAAAATATTTCGTGGCACTTTAAGCCTTAATTAATTTATCTTTCATGTGAAGAAAAATGAATTAGTGACAGCTATTTCCTGGACTTCATTTCTGGGATTAAATCCTTTGTTTCTGGAACATGAGGGGATTTTGGACAGGCACTTAAAAAGATGTCATTTCAAGGACACCCCCCATACCGCTCCCCATCCCCACTCCCGAAATATTCGTCTGCAAAAATGAGTCTCAATAGCCTGCAAAATCGCATTGCTCGCAAAGACTTCTTCTGTCCGAGGAAAAACGAAAATGTCTGTACTGAGAAGCGAAGGCAGCGCCAGCGATGAGCCAAACACGTCCTGATGGCTCTCCGCGGCGGCGGGACAAGCACGGGGCTGGAAGCGAGGGGCAGCTTTACCGAGGGGCTTTGGGAGGGGTGAAACTACAGGCGAAGTTTGCCGGAGCTCCCCGCACGTCACCGCGGCCAAAGCCGCTCGGTGGTCGAGGCAGCGGAGTGGGACCGCGTCCGGCGATGCCCGCGGCGGAGAAGGGCGGATGACAGGCTGGGGGAAGGCAGCAGCCGGGCAGGGAATCCGCC
>VWZI01015460.1:646654-716376 GCA_013396835.1 Psilopogon haemacephalus
GGCGTGTGTGCGGCGGCGCTGCCGAGCGGAGCGGGCGGTCCCCGCGGAAGCCGGCATCGGCCGGAGCGGGGGGAGCCGCAGCGAAGCTGTTGCGTTTGTCCCCAGAGAAATCGCCCCGAGGTGCTCAGGGTGAGTTGGCGCTGAGTCGGGGGCTGTGCCGGCCCGGTCCCGGGGGCTCGGCACTGCCGGCGCCTGGCGAGGCGTGATTTACGGGCTCCCTGGCAGCAGCCGGGCGCTGGGAGGCAGAGGGAGCTGTGTTTCAAGCTCCCCATCAATTATGGATGGAAACAAATAGTAGAGTCGGTTGTGAATTATGCCCGCGCAGAGGCAGGGATAGCTCCACTCCGTCCTTCTCGCCTTCTAGTGAAAACAAAGCTCTGCTCAGGTGTGGAGCCGAGAAAGTTTAGGGTTGGGTTTTTTGGCTTTTTTTGTTTTCGGAGAGGGAGAGGGGGAAAGTTACAGCACTGCAGAAACCGATACAGCTGCTTTCAGAGAGTAATTAGAAAGGGTTTGAAGTCTTTATTATTTATAAGCGCAGGGTGAAAATGAAAGGTCCAGAGAAAGATTTCTGGGTGGATATTTCGCCTGTCATTTAAAGGGCTGTGAGGCTGTTCTGCCGGCTTTTTTATGATTGCCACTGTGTTTTGTCTTGTGAGCTGAAAAACGCGTTTGAGTGTGGTTTAGGATGACATGTTGATAATGTTGTCGTTCCAGTGAATATCTCACTTGTTACAGTGAATATAGCTAGCCTTACATTATGGATTCTCTGTCAGCCTTTGAGTTGTTTCTTAGTTCTGGGGATGGTTGTGTCTGTGTTACAGGTGTTGGCCTGTGAGCAATTTGAGCAAAAATCAGCTCTCTGTAAAGTATTTATATATGTGTGTGGCTTGGAATAAATTTACTTCTGAGCATAGCAGCAGTGATGGTTCACAGTGCTCACATATGTGGCACTTGCTGTACAGATGGTATTGTAGCTTATCCATGTACACACACACACACACACTTCACACGTAATGTGCAGGAATTACAGCAAACTTCCTCCAAAATGCTGTTCTTTGCTCTGCAAATGTGTGGCTTTTTTTCCCCTAGTTATTTCCTGTTGGGAAATGCATGCAGCTATATTGAGATAACAATGTTTATTAACATCTCAGAACACAAAGCTGAGGAAAGACTAATTCACTAAAATGTTACTTGAAGGAACAGCTTCCTACTGTCTTAGAGGCTTTTACTGGTAGTCTACTCCTCTCACATACAAACACTTTCACAGAGAATTTTCTGAGGTTCTCTCCTTTTCCTGAGTCCAACAGGAAGCTCATTGTAAAGCTTTGCAATCACTTTTGTGGCAGAAAAGAATAGACGTTTTTCCTGCTTTATTCACACTATAAAATTCTATGCACCTCTAAAGTCTACTTCAGTAAATTAAGCTGTACATAATCATGTTTAATGTAGTAAGTGACAGGCATATTTTGTTATGTTGGCAGATACAGTATAAACATTTGGTCTGGCTTAGATAAATACAAATTGCCAGCTGAGTGCTTCGTTTTCTTTTCTGTGTAATCACAAACTTTAACACTTTTCATATTAACTAATATAAAGCTCAGTTTTAAAAACAGGAAGAAAAAGTTTGTAGTAAGAATTTATTAGCATTCTGAATTACGTGGATCAGATTTGTTTTCAAAAGGACAGCCAAAAGAGTATAACCCAAAGGCTCCAAGTTGGTTTCTTTAACTGGCTTCCAGTTTCATCTGCACCTTTAGTTACAGTGAGCAGCTACCTGCCTCATATCCTGCCGTCTGTCACTACCTGTTCTCGTTTAGGGTAGAGATGCAACAAAGATAACATCATTTTCTAAACGTGCTTTGTGTGATGCAGGAGTGTGTGCCAGGAATACAGTGATGGGCCTGTCAAAGCTCCACAAACCAGCTGTACAGCTGCGGGTTTTTTCCCCTAGCCTCTCATGCCCGTTGAGCTGGACCATCAGCCTCTTTTGTGTGGCTGATCTGAGCCGACTGTTGGAGCAGATACTTTAGCCCTTGGAACCACCGTAACTTTGATGTAGACTTATGAAGAGCAGACTTTTAGATAGAATGGTTAATTATATATACAGTTAATTCTGACTACATTGATCTTTGATCTGATCAGTCCTGTTGTAGGAGATAGGTGAAGGTAAGGAAAAGTATATCATAGAAGTTCACTTCAAAGTGTGTGTTAGGCATTTGTAATAGTGTATCTTCTGATCTTACTACAGTTGGCCATAAGCTGATTGGAGCTTTTGGTTTCTATGGGCTTTAAATTCTTTTAAAAACACTACTGCACTTAACACAGGATTCAGCATCCCTTGAAATCAGGTGAAGCCCAGCTAGTTGAAAAGAACCAGTACAGAAACGTTGAAATGCTTTGGTTGTGCCTCCTTTTGAAAAACAAGAGGTTGGCAATCTGAAGTCAAGTGGCGATCATATGTGAATATGGTCACTTTTCATCAAGTGTCATACAAGTGACAAGACAGACTGCGTCACTTCTAGGCTTTCTTTACAAGACAATGGAAAACAATTACATCACCAGCTTCTGTGCTCTTATAAGCTTATATTGAGCTTGCTTATGTTGCAGTCTCTGCTATTTTTCAAGGAACACACTTGTGTATTTGCTTTGCATACAGAGCAGAAGAGATGGTTGATTACCTGCTCGTGTGTTAAACATACATACACTTCCAGTTTGAAAAAGTCAGATGTCTTTCTGTTGGATACAGTAATAATTTGCTCCATGAGTAATTAAAGAAAGATGGAAGACATATTACTTGAATTGTGTAGTACAAGTTATTTTCAGTCTTAGCAGCTCTGTATGTAATTAAAACAGTTCAAATGTTGCTTTCGTCAAAACTGCTGCTAGAACAGATGATCTCTTTTCTTACGCATCAGATAAGCACTGCAGTTACCGTTAAAATCCATCTAAGCCATTTTATTAAGTTGTTACTTCTTCTGTGAATAGCTGCCAGTCTCGAGTTCAAAAGAAAGTGGGTTCTGATTTGTTCCCATGTCACATAGAAGAGGTGTGCGGTGAAAATCGCGTTACTGCCCTTCCGTTGCTGTTTTCCGGAGCTCTCTGTGGTGTCTGCTGTAGCCTTTCCCTTGGCTTGGCTTGACAGTAATTACAGTACAGCTAATATCAGAAGTTGATTCAGTTTTTTCAAACAGGAAAACTGTTGAGTTGTCCCCCCTTCCAATGACAAATGTTTGCATTAACCACAGGGATCAATTCTGCAGTGCACACATATAACGTATGAGTAGTCTTCATTTCCCTAACTTTTCTGTTCCATTCAGCTTTTGTTAACTAACCCAGATTAGCATTTTAACAACCCTGAAGTGAACTTCTGCCATTCTCTCTGCTTGGACAGTGTGTGTAGACCATCCATCATCCTGTCCTTGGCCACAACAGGCTACTGGCTCCATAACCATTTGGAGCTACACAGAAACCATCCGACTGTGAACAGCACAGCTGGCTACGGCAGTTTTTTCTTCCACACCACTGGCAGCATTGTCTGGATCTGGTAACTAAAGTTAACATCCAGAACGTGAAGTTTCTTTGCTTTTGGCACCCCTGTCCAGCCCTGCTGCACCTCGGTGGGCACACCTGCAGAAGAGCCACAAAATGGCTGCAAGGAGCGAGGCAATGGCTGGACTCTCTTTTCAAGGCTCTGTCTAGAGATTGCAACCTGTTGTCTGGAGTGGGATTATATTAACTCTATACTTACTCAGGAGGGAGCTTGCAAATTGCTGAATCCTGCACTCTTTGGATTTGCAAATGGGGGTGTGCTTTGAAAGCCACCAGCTAAAGAAACAGAACCTGCCACTTTATCTTAGCCACGCCAACTGCCAAAGAGCACAGAAAGGAATGGAGAATTTCGGCTGTGTATTTCACACATTCTTATAGAAGCCTTTTTAGTTCCACAACGGAAACCATGTGATTTCACAGGATCTGTGCCCAGACTCTAATACTTGCTACAGATGCTTTCCTTGGTTTGTTTTGCAGATCTATGAATGCATTAGGAAAGAAGTCGTTGTAGGATTTACTGTTTAATTCTGATGTGTGCTGTGAATGGCAGGTAACCAGCAGGAGAATGTACTTGTGGCTCTGTGCTAATTTTACTTGTTGAGATTTGTGCATAATTTTAAGGAATGCCTTATCACAGCTGTCTGTCCTGTGAGAGCCACAGCTTTCTTGCTCAGAAGAGAACTCTTGCTTTCAAGAGCAAAGGAGGTCAAGAGGTGTTACCAGGTGGGGAGGGGCTGGGTGGAAGTGAAGGAGCAAAGAACTGGTGGTGGAAGAGGAGGAGCAAGGAGCTCAAGCAAGCAAGTGACATTTGTTCTGTCCAGAGTGGTTACAAACCTTGTAAATGAAATCAGTCTCTGGACAGCTTTGATTTATATTCTCACACAGCAGATTGGCCTTGGTCTGCCTGACCTTGGTAACATTACAGAGGTCGTATTTGCACACAGATACTCTTCTTGCAAAAAGATTTGTTGTTGCTGGTTTTTTGGTGTTTTTTTTGTTTTGTTTTGTTTTGTTTTTTTAAACTATTGCATCTAAGAGCCAGATTGCAGCCAAGGTTTCTAACTCACTGGGTTCAGGAAACACAGAATAAAAAGGATGGATCCTTTTCCAAACAGTGGATGGTTTAAAAGAAGAGGCGGCAGATGGGTACAGGCAGGTAGTGGCCTCCAGAAGCAGGAGACCTATGTTGGCCTCTGCAATCAGTAGCTGTGTTAGCACACAAGCTGCCTGAACATAGCTGAGCTGCGTGTGTTGGGGAAAGGGGGCACTCCTGCTTGTAGGCGTCAGAGGCAAAGAAGAGCTTTGAAGAGGGTTTGGGATGAGAACGAGGAGTTAATTGGCAGATGCATGCTGGGGGGCTCTCTAAGTTCATGAAGGACAATGGGAAGCTGAGGGGCTCTTCAAGTTCATGAGGAACAACGGGAAGCAAACACAGAGGTGCTTGTCTGGAAATGTAATGAGGGAGCAGTGGGGATCAGCATCACAGACTGGCTGCCCACCAGAGGTGGGAATGAAATCTCAGAAGAGATGAGAGGTGATCAGTTGGTCACTCAGCACAGGTATTATTGCAATAATGGGCTTTTCTTAACATGAGCCACATGGTTCATCTTATGCCAAATGGTCATGACAGCTGGGTCTCCGCTTTCCCAAGCAGCACTAAAATACCAGCTCACACTTCCATTGGGTAGGACCTTCCTCAGAGCTTTATTTTGGCATGAAGCAAAAGGTATTTCCCTCAAGTGTTGCTGCCTTGCTTCCCAGGCATGTTTATGGGTGCCAGTGGAGAACAGACACTGCAGCAGCTACAGCACCAACAGAAAGTGTTGCTGCTATTTCTGTGTATGTCTATCATGACAGATGCACTTTGAGGTCAAAAGAAAATTCTCACACTTTTATTTAAAGCCCTTGTTCATTTATCTCTCCATTTGGGTACCCCTTTCTTATGTTGTGTAAATACTTACATGTTGGACTGTGCCACCAGTTTCAGTAGACTACAGAGAAGAAAAATGTGTATTTAACTTACAAAAGCCACCTCAGTGTGTATAGTTAAGGCTGCACTATTAAAATGTGTTTGAATGTAGCCCAGTGTTAGTGAGGGAGCTGTGACTCTGCCTGTTAGTGTAATGGTATTTAAAAACAAGGAAGGGTTGTAAGCAGCTCGCTTGCTCCGGGAGTGAGGCAGCACCCAGGTGTTAAATGCCAAGGTACTGCCTGGTGGATCAGGGAGGCTCAGTGCCTCCCTGGTTGCAAGATGCAAGGCAGGAGAGGGCCTTCTGTCTTTCTAACAGTTGTCCAAGGGCCAGCACTGGCACCCCTTGCAAATATAGCTCTTTTGTGTATTGCCACCTGGAGACAAGTGCTGAAGAGGGGAGGGTAAGGACAGGCGAGGAAAAGCAGTGGTGTGGAACCTGTCAACAGTGTGTGAACAATGTCCCCAGGTGTCTCATAAAAGGGGTAATTCCCCCCCAGTAATCTTGCAGAGTTGAATGGTTTCTTTCACTTTGCAAACTTCTGCTCTCCATGACAGTTTCTTTAAACCAGCACATTTATCAAAGATTAACACTAAAAAGCCTGTAATGTGCCTTTGCTAAGTATATTGTATTTTCTTCATAAAGTAAATGTTGTGTGGCTATTTTGAGTGTTATGTAGAGTTTTTCCTTAATGATAACCTCAGACAGAAATAATCAAATCTCATGGTTTGGGGGTTAATCTGATTCCTTGCAAGAGTATGGATAGATTTTTTTTGTTGTTGTTTGTTTATATACCACTGTACAGGTTTTACTGTGAGTGGATTATAGCTTTTCCTCCCACTAAAGCATCAGGTTTTCATCCTTGCCAAAGACTTAACAAGCACCACTTGTGATTGAACAGTGGCCTTACGTGGCAAACTGTGCCAACACAAACCTAAATGTATTTGGTGCAGCTGTAGAAGAAAAATAGACCTGCAGACCTATATAGTGTGTGGGCCAGATAATGATTATTTACATTCTTACACTGGCCCAATATTACTAGTGATAAGGCAAGGATTTAGGGAAGCATTGCAGTTGTATAGGGGAGCTCAGGAGGTGATATGGAGGAGGGAGTGGGACAGGCTATAACATAAAGCTTTGAGGCTCTGAGTCTCATTTCCTAATTTGCCACAGATTTGCTTGGGACCCACACTCAAGCTCTTGCAGTCCATGTGTTACTGATTAGAATCTCTTTATTTACTTTTAAAGGTGTTATCCATGGCTGCTCTGTGGCTCACTATTCAAAATGCAGAGCGGTATGAGGCAGATGTTTGCCTGCCTTCCAGGTTGAGTGTCATCACAGGGTGATGTAGCCCAAGTAAAAGAGAAGAGGGAGAGATGGTACCCATTACAGTTGTGTCCTGTTCCAAACAACTCCTGAGTGTGGGCTGTTTGGAGGCTGTTCTGTGATGCAGAGAATTCCCCAAACTGATGTGATGCAGCACAGGGACATACCCACGCTTGGGAGCCAGGGCAGGATAGCCATGGCTGCATATTGCACCAATCCTGCCTCCAACCTCAAACTGGCAACAGGATGTGTATAATTTTACCTACCTGCATTTATATCAGTTTAGTAACTTCATCAGGCTGTAGGGCAAGAAATCAGCTGGATCCAATCCTGCAGTAATATATCTGTTTTTTAAATGAATACAAATAAATTTTTTATCATTACCCCTCTGTGTTCTTGATAAGCTGCATCCTCTCAGGAGACCCTTAGCATAGGTACCTCTCTTAAGATGTATCTCTGCCCCTCTGGCTGTTGCCAGGGTCTCACAGCATGAGCACCACTGCCCCTCCCTCCTCTGTCAATACGTATATACATATATTTACAAATACATGCTACAAAGACTACAAGAGCAGCGAATGTAATAATGTGATCCAACTGTTCAGTGCAAGGCTAGGAAGAAGTGTTTTTCTGCCATTATGTGAAAACTTAGCGTGACTGGAACAGAGTCTGCATTTGATTAGGCAATTTAAGAAATGTAAGAGACTTCATACTGTAGGGCAGTGCTGCAAAACAATTGCTCGGAACATGTTCTAAAATTGGTTTGCCTTCACCAGATTTCCATGTGTTTCTGCACGACATCTCACATGAAAATATGAGCAGTCACGTGGCAATTGTCTACATTTTGGTGTTATGGTAAATAAAAGCAGCCTTTTAAACAATTATTTCAAATGCTGAGTAACAATTGAGAAGAAGGAGAAAATGAAAAAAAAAAAAAAAAAANTTACCTTCCAGCCTGGGAATGACATTTTATAACACATCCTTTCACTGGTGTAGTTAATCTTTAATGCTTAACGAGATAATAATAATCGTTAACTTGGAGCTCAGGCTTCCTCCAGGTTTTTCATGCCTGCGTTTTGTATATATAACTGATTGTGCCCAGGGAAGTGGCAGAGCACATGCTTTGCATATACAAAGAGTAACTGGGTGGGCAGCTATCAGATTTGTCCATGCAGAAAAAAACCCACGACTAGTTAAAAACACATTGTTTGCCGGTCTGTATAGGCAGCATTCCCGTGGGCTGACCATTCCAGCTCCGAGAATGTCATACTGACCATACCAGCACCAGTGCATAAGATGCCCTGTTGTGTTTCAGTCCTCCCCTGTTCTCCCGTCGCGTTTTCCAGCAGCCATTTACTTTCTCTTTGAAGTAAGAGCTGTGGCATGCAACAGCCTTTTCCCCAGCAGCAGCAACTCAAGCCAGCAAGCCCCATGCTTCAGCAAGGCACGGCGCTGAGATGCTGGAGGGATGTTTATAGCAGAGGAGAGCAGTGGGTGGGAAGAAGCAGTGCTTTCTGGAGTGAGGTTGACAGCAACATTGTCTGGGGCGCAGCCTGTTGAACGGCAGATGTGCCCTCTCCACAGTGCAAATCCTGTTTTTTTCTTCAGCTGTCTTGCTTGTTGGGACATACTCTTTTCCCCGGACCTCCCTCCCGTTTCAAAACATCCTGTTCACTTCATCCTGTAGGCAAACCCTGACCTCCTGGGCGCTAGCCAGGTTAAAACCGGGCAGTACTTATCACAGGGATCGGGACTGGAGCATTACTTATGGGGAAGGCTGCTTTCTGTACTGCTGGGAGACGGCAGAGCTTGCAGACAGGAGAGCCAGGGGCGCTGCCAGCAGCTTCCCGAAGGCTGTGGCGTCAGCTGGGCTTGTGCAAGTTGTGCCTGAGACCTTTATTATGTCCTCACCTGTAAATACTGGTTTATACCTGTCCCAAAGTTGCCTTATCAGATGATGCCTAATCATGCTGAAATGAGTGGCAGTTTTACTATGTAAATCATCTGCTCTAGGCTTGCAGGAAGAACACTAAAGTTGCTTCACTTGTGCTCACATTTGTAGCCAATCCTCCAAGAGAGAGGAGAAGGTAATACTTCAGTCTAGGTTTTAGGCTGTAGCATGGGGCTGAGGGGGCAGTTTGCTTATTTCCAAACCTACATCTTATATGTACTAGTATAAGTAATCAGATATCTTCACCGTTGTAGCTTAATAGTTCTCTCTACTTACCAGGATAAATGTATTTCAGATAAAAAATTCACTCTTGGAAAGACACCCCTGACACAGCCTTGAGCCAGAGGCACTCAGGAGTTCTCCCAAGTAGCCTCATCTTCACCCAGCTGGGTGGCATTGCTTTCCATGGGCTAAGGTCAGGACTCATGCTATCAGTGCAGCCTGTGGCCAGGAATGAATGGAGATCAGTGCTGAGAGTATAGAACAAAGCCTAAACATCCGTGGTCTGGACCTTCTCTGTGCCAGTCCTTGGACACGTTCACTAATATATTCAACAGTTCCTAGGGCAGTCTCAGCTGGGCATGAGCAGTTTGAATTAATAAAATGCAGGCCTGCTAAAATGCTGAATCCAGAGCACTGCTTAAGTTAAAGTACTTTGCACTTTATCACCAACGACTAAACCCTGGCAAACGTTCAAGGGGAGCATGTTCTACTGGAGCTTTGTAAAACAGAACAGATTTGACCGTAGATGCCTGCTGAAATCAAAGGTTGGGTTTAGCTGGAGGACTTTTGATTCACCGCAGTAAGGGAAGGTAGTTAACGTTCACTCTCAAAAATTAACTTGAAATAAACATAATTGAAGTCATCACTTCATGTTTGCTCAGCATTTTATTTCCTTTCCTACTGAAACAACCTCACATTCAAGTAAATTTTTGATCACAGGAGAATTTATCCCTCAAAGTGCATCGAATCAGCCACCTAAACACTGGCATCATTAAAAGTCACCCCAACCCTTTTGCAGGCGTGCTGTCAGCTCATTGTGGAGCAGGAGGGGTGCGCTTTCTGTGACGTTAAAAGCCTGCAAACAACTGAAGTGTAACTAGCAGTGCCATAAACCAATTAAGATGAAAGCTGTGATACTCAGTGGTAGGATTTCATCACTTCAATATTAAACTATCTTTTTTTTTTTTTTTTTTTTTTTACTTGGGCACAGATCAAGAGGTGTTAATGCAGAATCCTTAAAAGAAGTCAAGTACTATCTTAAAAATAACAGACCTGTTATTTGCACTTTCACACTCAATTAATATCACAGCTCCAACCATCCCAAATTTTTTTTCTTCAGAGCCGCAAATTTTGAAGTTATGGGAAGTAAGGATGTCTGCACGGTGCAGGTTTAAATTTGTAGCTTTATTATAG
Organism: Psilopogon haemacephalus; assembly: GCA_013396835.1. Lineage (NCBI taxonomy): Eukaryota > Metazoa > Chordata > Aves > Piciformes > Megalaimidae > Psilopogon > Psilopogon haemacephalus. Next base: position 656,865 of record VWZI01015460.1, read on the forward strand.
GAGAGAAACAGGACAGTTTTTCTTACCTGCTTACTCTAACATGCGACAAGTTCCTATAAGTGACAAGAAGAATTAACTACATTTGTTATAACCACAGATGCTTTCCTGTGTTATTTGATAATTAGCTGAAACAATCTGTCACCAAACTTCACAATGTGGATTTATCACATCACAGACAATCTCTGGGCTTTCAATGTACAGTAAACCCTGTGTCAGGCATTGCCTTCAGGAACCTTAGTGGAGCCAGCTTTCATTAGAAGGAACACATTTATAGTGGAATGGCCTTTGGGGAAAAAAAAAAAACATTAGCAAGAAAATCACACTTGCATTGATGCTGGCTGTGGTACCCTGGCTTGGGGAAGACTTAATCACACTCTAAAGAATTGCATCACTGGAAAACTGAAGTACAGATAGGACCTAAAATGGGAATCTAATCCCTTGCTTCTCTCATAATAGATACCGATACAAGTTTTTAAGGCAAGCATTGCATTTTATGCAGAACATTTTTTCTGGCTTCTAAGCAAATGTTTCATTATACCTGTTTCAGTCCTTGAGACAGAAAAAGAGACCAAGATATTAAAAAAAAAAAAAAAAAAAAAGCAGAAGGAAGACAATTGTTTGCTCTCTTTCTAGAGTTCAAGCCACCAGCCTTGGGACATGCTGATCTTATATTTTGACTTGGATGATAGCAAAAATGCTGCATTGTCATGTTTTGATTACCAAAGCACCCTTTGGCCTGGTTTCCTCAGTGCGTGCCTCTGTCCTAGGGTTATTTTGTTCCATGCCTGGTTGGCATAAGTAGCTGTTGTGAGTGAGGATTCTGGTGCATCCATGATTGCCAATGTATGTGTTTCTACAGCAGGTCTGAGGCAGCACTGAAGGTGGCCTGTACCACCCTCACATATATTCTTCTAAATGTTTTAACTTCTGGGCAGACTGACCTGCTTGACAACCTGGAACTCAGCAACAATCTGCCTTTCTCTTCTATGTACAGCTGTGGCTCCTGCACTGGCACCTCACTGGCAAACTGTTTTCTCAGCAGCTGCCTCAAGAAGTTGAACTTCTCCCACGTGGTAGCAGTTATCATCAGCAAGTGAACTCACCTGTGAATCTTTGTCTCCCTAAAGTGGAGTTACTGCCAGCATGCCTCTTAACTTCATGAAGCTCAGAATTTGAACCATATTCTTTCAGGCTGCAGTTAGTGGACCACAAATGATTTTGATTGTACATCAGAAGATAATCCCTGAGGCTGTAGTAAAAAATATTTTTTACCTTTTTACAGTATTTTGCATCTAGAAAGAGAAAGGGAGGTAGGTTCCAAACCCAAGCAAGTTCCCTTTCAGAGACTAACATGACTTTTATTTGGTTGTAATTGAAATCTGTGGTTTGATCTACCCTGGCCAACAAGTCTTTCTTATTTGTGTCACATTCTGGTTAAAGAGCTTCTAAAGATTGATTTGGCCAACTGCTCAGTGCACTGTAGCTACTGTCAGGGGCTGCACCATGACCCTCACCAGGATGCTGTCTCAAAGGATGAGATGAATGGAAGCTGCTGAGCATTGGACAGGATGTGCTTTACTCTCCGTGAGTAAGGGGAAAGGAAGCCTCGGCTGTAGGCCCCAAGAAGCTTGTTGAGTGTCTGTGAAATAAGTAAAGGATGTTTTGCTTTATTTTAACTTCTGTCTTATTATTAATGTGGTTTATACCCAAAATTTCAGAAGGTACCATGTCAGAAATGTCCTAGTTAGTGCATCTGCACTAATTAGTGCCCTCAGGGAGCCATTTGCATGCAGGGAGGAACAGAGTACAACAGGGATTTCCTGATCTGTTGAAGTCCAGTCACTTGGGATTGCAGGAAACCACATCACATAAATTGTCTAAGCCCAGCATCTTACTAATCAATTCTGCCTGTCCCATCTCAACATTATGGTTAACACATACTTCCAAGTACAGAGGAGGTCCTTGATCTCACCTAACAGCTTGCTTTTGCCCCATGCCTGCTGGAGGAGGAAGATGGTGTAGTCGTTTAAGCCTTTTCATTGTGCGTGCCTGTTTTTCAGCTTTTATTATTGCAACACTTTTCTCCTTTAGTTTGCCAAATTCTTCAGAAGTGAACTAACTTTCAGGATATTTCTTTTGTTCTGACCTGTCTTGAACTTCAGCCTGGGTTCGCCGTGCCACGCTTCTGTCTGTGCTTAGCGTCCTGAGAAGCATTTACTGTGTTAAGGAGGTTTAAAAGATTTTTTTTTTTTAATTATTATTATTTTTTTAGTGAATAGAAGATATTGCATCAGCTATTTTATGTGTTGCTTCTCTCCAGCTGGCTGAATGCCCTTTCCCTTCCCCCTCTCCTACGTGGCAGTGCACAGAAAGATGATTGATGGAGTGTCACCGTTGTGTTGTCAAAGGCTGGAGTAGATTAATGGGCAAGAAACAGCAGCCTGCTCTCCTTCGTGTGTGATTGTTTGAAGGAGGGCTCATATTTTAACAGAAATTATATCCTGCTTCCCTGGATTCCCCCAATCAGGGATTGAAGAATGTGACTCCTATCTGAGATTGAAAGGTGCCAGCCACAAAGAGCCAGTTTATTACTGGGGACAGCTGCCTGCTTCTTGACCAACAGCACTCGCCCCAAGGCCTGCTTCAGTCAGGCTGCTGTCCTCCTTTGTGATATGGATTTGTGCCACCAGTTAACATTTAAACCTCTCTGTATTTGCAGACACAACTAGTTATGGCATAGACCAAATGGCCAGAAGATCTCTGATGTGTCACTGGCCTTTTCGCTGGGGGTGACACTGGCCAGTTTGTCTATGGTGCAAGGGATAGCCACATACGACCCAAAGCAGCTCAGATCCTTCAAAAAGGCTTTTTTGTGCTTGGCTTTGGACACAAATTTAGCCTTGATCTGTGCTCAGTTCCCCAGCTGCACACTGGGGACAGCAGTTTCCAGACTGGCACTTGCTGTGGGTTGCTTCCTAGCAGAAATACTAGGAATGCAATTTATAAGAGAAATTAATCAAAGACTGGTCTGAATCTTGGCTGGGGAAAAGTAATCAAACCCAGAGTATGATTTTTTTTTCCCTGCATTTTCTTGAAGGTAGATGTTGCCAACATTTCATAATCAGCCATTCTGGTCCAAACAGATTCTTCAGCATTTTTATTTGTAGTCCCCAATCATGGCCTCCATTAAAAGGGTTTGAATGTAGCAAGAATTATGCCTTTCACACCAGCCTATCTGTGTCTACCAGAAGCATACACCTGGCTGTCATGAGCCCTTGTTTCAAGGGCTAGATAGAGCCCATTTTCCCGATTATGGAGGGAACAGCTGTTTTTCCAAGTTTATTCTCTTTTCGGTGACTCTGATCTCAAGCCTGTGTCCAACAAGCTAAAAGGTGCATTTAAATGCCTCTTGAAGCTGGTACGTTTCCATGTGTAGCTAGCAATTGGAGCTACTGCTCATTTTCTTGTAATGTTTTAACAAGGAAAATAATAAGAAATTTGTGCTTCCTGCCTGGCTGCTGAGAAGTGATTACCTCTGGCTTGCTGACCCGGTCCAGCTCTCTGTCTATTTGTCTCTCTTGTCATGACAAAGATCTGTGCTTCTTAGAGATGTAGATGTTTTCTTTGGTAGAGACTGGTGACAGGTTGATGTTTAGTTAAAAGAGATTGCTTAACATAACCAGTTCTGCCTTTTATGTTCTCTGAGTTAATCTCTGAAGTATATCCCGAGGTTTAGGGGGTTTTGAGGAAGATGTAAGTTTGTTTCTGCTCTGGGGGCAATCTCAAAGGAGACGGATCCTGGGGTTCTACATTTACAAAATTTTGCTTTGTTTTAAGGAGTATGAGATACACCCTCAAAATGTGAATCTAGTTGAGAGTGCTGCTGCTGTCTTTGTTAACCTGCATTTCATCTGCTTGTTTTTTGGTTTGGGAACAGTTTGGTTTTAGGTCACAGTTGTGGCCAGTACCCAGCAAATTGCTCTTTTGTTCTCTGCAGCCATTTCCTCGAATCCAGAAGACAGAATCTGCCTTTGTAAGGCAGGTTACATTTTTTCGTTGCTCCAGTGAATTCTTCCCTGACGGGATACTGAAAGTAAAGAGAGGAAAAAAGAAACTTCCTGATGCAAGCCCATGCTTGATACTGGCAGAGCTTGTACAGTTCACAGGCTGTGTTCATTTTGCAGCCAGGCCCGGGTCTCTTTGAGTCATGGTGTGTGGGCCACGAACAACCTCATCTTCTATGCTAACTAAAGCCTACATGGCTGGGAGAGCTTTTTGCTCTTTGGCAATTTGTATTCATTTGTTCTCCAAAAAAAAGAGGCTTCGGGGAGGACTTTTACTAAGCACCTTACAATGTTACCTTGCACTGACTCAGGCACAGCTCCTGTGCCTCCCGTTTCACTTTTGCCACTGGGACACCAGTACATTGGATACTTGAAGCCTGCTTTTCTTGGGAAAAAGACCAAAAAGAAAAGATTGTGTAACGATTAATGATTTGTTATTGTGTCTGGGAGCCACTGTGCTGCAGGACTTTGCTCTAATGGTGCTTTCACAAGAAAGAACTAATTCGACTAACTTTATTAATTCCAGTTTGTTTTAAGTTTGCTCATTAGTAATTTAACGCAAGATGCTTCAGCTGAAGAGGCCATGTCAGGACAAGGAAGAGCAGAGGGAAAGTGCCAGGAATCATTAGTGTTTATTAACCACTGCACTCATCAATCTTGACTAAGAGCACAGCCCATTCGTTCTGGACTGGTGGACTGAGATACAGAAATATCATTAACAGCGGAAAATGCTTCCTTTCAGGTCAGCCTGTAATGGTCAGGCACTCAGACAACACCCACACCTCCATCACCAAATACTATCAGCCTTTTACTTGGTCTCTTCACAGCCCAGCCTGATCCCATAGAGCTCAGCAGCCTTGTGGAAGGAAGAAGCCCTGCCACTAGCCAGACATAGCATCAATTAACAAATACAGTATTTTCATCCCCAGTAAACAAGACTGAAAGGTTAAGTGTTGTTGTGAAGGGGGGTTTTAATGGCTTTTCAATTTATTAAATGATTAATACTTATGTGCTTTGCTGGATCTGGCCTGGCACTTCGTGCTGGCGACACATGCACCTCACAGCAATTCCTGAAACGTCAGAATTGAAAGGCTTCTTTTTTGTTGTTGTTTAGGCAAAAAGTTTAATAACCAATTTCAGCAACTGCAGGGCATTGAGCTGGTGACTTAAAGCTCTGACCTATGAATCGGGGCTGAATGAATGCCTCCAAAAGGTTGGAGGAGGGAATAGTACTACATCTGCCAGGTTTCTAATGAGAAATATGACCCCTGCCCAAACCACTTGTGGTCATTAAGTATTGCATTTCACTTTCAGATGTGTTTTCTTGCATCCTACCCAAATTGCAACTTGAGTAGTTACATTCTGCTCACTAAAATATCCCTGTGGTTTAATTGAAGAAGTTGTATTTCCCATCCTCTCTTAAAAGCTTTGTTGTATAATGCTGTGGTGCTATCCTGGTATGTGCTGTGTAACTTAGAGAACCCTGCCAGGAATGCTGCTGAAGTTGCTACAGTAGCAAATAAAATTAGGGGGAAAGTGGCATCTTGGGAACCCAGTCCAGCATTGTGTCCTCATTTGAGTCTCTCACCACCCTTGCAAAGCATGTGTCAAAGTCTGTCACACTGCAGAGGCAGCATTTCTGCATTTACTTTGCACATGTGTAAATTGCTGCACAAGGAGAGCATCCAGAGCCGCTGTTGCAGTGAGCGTGTTGGGCTTAGTGTTGTGATGGCACAGCCTGGAAACAAGCAATGATCTGACAATATGGCATGGATGTTGAGACAGATTGTGTGTGTCATGACTTTTTGTAGATAAGATTTAGGTATTTTGTGGGGAAAGGGTTTTATTAGATGACATTCAATGATAGAGGGGATAGAAAGAGATTGCAGTTTAATTAAAATTCTAATCCCAAGTTTGACAATTTTTCTTGCCAGGTCAGCAGCCTGCATGTTCTGTTTGTGATTCTCCTGAATTAAATGGGCTGACAGTCGTCAGCTTCTTCAGAAATGCCTGTAAATCCAGCTAAAAATTAGCAAACATCAGTACGTTTCAGCGCAGCTTTGAGCAGGGATATGTCACACAGCAGTTTTCCATCAGTGTATATCCAGGAGCCTTTCCTAAGCACCAGTTTAGTCTGTTGCTGCCAGCACTCAAACATGAACAAGAAAACCTTTCTTCTGCATTAGGGAATTGTGTTTACTGCCGGGTGCTGCTGAAGTCTCATTGGTGTGTTCCTGTCTTCTAGGTAGTTAAACAGTGTGGCCACAAAGGTAGCACTCCTCTTTCACCAGCCATGAGGCTTCCTCTGCTTTGTGCCTCTGTGATGCTGCTGAGCCTGTCCCAGTGCCGAGCTGTCAGCTTCCCTGAGGATGAGGACCCTATTAACGTTGTTGATTACCACTGTAAGTAATCTGCAACTGGTGCTAACAACTAGGGAAAAGTTTTAATGGTTTTTGGATTTTTTAAATTTTGGGTTGTTTGTGGCTTTTAATTTTTTCCTTAGGAAGTTTTTTTAAAAGTCCATTTCCTTTCAAATTGAAATGTGTTTACTGGCTTTGTATCTTTAATAGAACACTTAATCATTTCCTTAAAAAAGCAATCAGAAATACAGCAATAACTTCAGGAAAAAGAACATTTGCTGACATTAGCCATCCTTTTCTCATTTATATTCAAGACATTACTCAAGGAATTTAGCTTAAACCCTTCTACACCTAGTATATACAGCTAATCAATGCCATATATTGATTCTTTAGCTCTATAATCCTGAGTGATGGTGTAGCCCATTTTTACTTGCAGATTCAAAGCAATATCCAGTATTTAGAGGACGCCCTTCAGGCAATGAATCTCAGCACAGACTGGACTTCCAACTGATGTTGAAAATTCGAGACACACTTTATATTGCTGGCAGGTAATTTTCCTTCACTGAGTTCATTAGATTAAAATTCTTTTCTCTTCTGGTTTTGCATTTATGTGTAAAATTCATTTAGAAAACTCTGCAGAATATGATAAAAATTAGAATTAGGGAAGAACTTCCCAGAGAAATACACCATATCTATGGCCAGTGCATGAAAATTGGATTTGAAGGCTGCAGTTACTGTAGTTATGCTAAAACCAATGATCAAATACTCTTTTCCCTCTTTTATATTACTGCCCCGATAAAAACCTCTCCTGATCGCTTTAAACTTGGACTGACACATCAAGGATGGAGGCAGTGGGGAGAGCCCACTTGAATTTTTACGCTCCAGATTAGTTTTCACCAGAATGGAAAGACAGAAATGAATAGCTGGACACTGTAGGTGCTAGGGACCACACCAATAAAAATCAAGACCATCCTGTGTTGCCCATGTCCAGCCTTCTCCAATTTGTGTTAAGCACAGAAAATCCATAAGCATTTCATAGAAGTTTGTGGTCTAACAGGGCACTCTGAAAATAGATTTAGCTTATCAAAAATAAGGCCAGTGAATTAAAGAATTGACTTGTGTCTTTTAAATCTTTGCGAACAGGGACCAAGTGTACACCGTAAACTTAAATGAAGTTCCAAAGTTGGAAGTTACTCCAAGCAAGGTGAGTAGATGAAGGTGCTGTCAAGGGAAAGGCATTTTCTTTAGGTTCATTTTTATTAAAGAATTTTATTTTTTTTTATTTTGTGGAGAGGGAATAAAATGTTGTTTTCTGATTTGATTTAACAGAAATTAACGTGGAGGTCAAGGCAACAGGACAGAGAAAACTGTGCTATGAAAGGCAAACACAAAGTAAGTTTAGCACATACATTATAGAAAACCAGCACTAATGTTTATTCTGTATGTGAAGACTGTGAATGATACATCTTACTTTCTTTTCAGGATGAATGCCATAACTTCATTAAAGTCTTTGTTCCAAGAAATGATGAGATGGTGTTTGTCTGCGGAACAAACGCATTTAACCCTATGTGCAGATACTATCGGGTAAGAATATGGAAGATGTCTTTAATCTGTTACTGGTTTTGCCTGCACCACATAGCAAACACATCCAGCTTGATTGCAGAGTGCTTCAAGGTGAAATAAAAACAGACAGAAGCCAAAGTGCTGAATTAAGTTTTGTGGAAAGACGATGTTTTGCTTTTGTGCCAGTGTGCAGAATAGAAATGACACTATCACCCATTTATTTTTCTTCTCTAGCTGAATACTTTAGAGTATGATGGGGAGGAAATTAGTGGTTTGGCCAGATGCCCATTTGATGCCAGACAAACCAATGTCGCCCTCTTTGCTGGTAAGAACTTTTTGCTTGTAATGAGTCTAAATGATTAATGGCATCAAAGGAGCCAGAGAGCTTTTAAAGCAAGCACAAGAAAGCTAGAGGTGTCATGGTGCCCCTGCTCTTAAATTTTTTTAAAGGGTCTTCAAAGAATTAGAAGCTGACCTGTTAATAAATAGGTTACAGCAATTTGAGGAAGAGTGGCAATAAAGAAATGGGAGAAAATACAGGCTAGTCAGAATTCTGTATATTATCAAAGGCCTCTTAATACCATGTTTTCAACTTATGTTTTAGATGGAAAGTTGTATTCAGCAACAGTAGCAGATTTCCTGGCAAGTGATGCTGTTATTTATCGCAGCATGGGGGATGGATCTGCCCTAAGAACAATAAAGTATGATTCCAAATGGATAAAAGGTAATTTGGGGGGTATGTTCCCGTACACGTGGAAAATCTAATTTCAGTGGCACAGAGGGTCAGGTACTTCACAGACAGTGTGCTTCACATGTATTCTACCATGTTAGCATATATGCAGCTTTCAGTACAGTATGATTGCAATTAATAAAAACCAAAAAACAGTTTAATACAAAGTGATTTTGTTAATTGCATCAGTGAATAGACCTGCAGTTGCACAATACCTTAGCTGAAACTCAGTTTTTGTGAGGCCTTTTTACAGTCTGTTAGCCAACATTAAAGACTGTGTAAGCTCCAGTGCACCCCCATTTGGACATCCTAAAGTGTCTGGAAGAGTGGAGCAATGTGAGCTGGTGTGGAGCTGTGGAGAAGCCACCAAGTAGTCCTTTGAAGTAACCCTCTCCTTGCTCTTTCTTACAGAACCACACTTCCTCCATGCCATAGAGTACGGGAACTATGTTTATTTCTTCTTCCGAGAAATTTCTGTAGAGCACAACAATCTAGGCAAGGTGAGTATGGGCACAGCCAGCTGCCAGGGAGCCAGGAGACACAGCAGAATGAGATCACCTAAACCTGCATCACTAACAAGCACAGTGTACAACATGAGGCAGATACCAGTACAAAGTGTGCATGTTTATCCTATCGTTGACATGCACAGGGCTGGGTGGGAAGAGAAGCAGAACAGAGCATTATTCAGCCAAGAAGTTGTTTCTCTTCCCTGTGCCTTGCTGGTGGGCAGGCTCGCTACAGGTATCTGAGTACTGCTGTTGCCTCAGTGTTGCTGTTGCCTTAATGCTTGTAGCAAGTAATGGAAAATCCAAGGGTTTTTTCATGCTTGTTAAAGAAACAAAAGAAAACAACACAAAAGAAGAGTTTCAAAGAAGTTTCTCTAATGTCCCTAGATACTGAATAATTCAGTCATGCCGGTACAGAGTATAATACTCATGCCTCACCATGGAAGGATATTCTATAATAAATTATTAAATCCTTTACACGTGGTTAATTAAAGTCTTTAAATCTCACTAACAATATTATTTTGAAGGGGAAAAAATGGTGGGGACAAGCTTCAAAGCTGCGTTTACTTGGTGATACACTAAGGTGCTTGTGCACTACAAGCTAAACAGTTTGCTTTCATCCTTTCTGTGCAGATAAATGCTGCTTCCTGCTCATGCTTTGCTATTTTACTAACAGCTCAGAAACAAGCACTGTTCTCCTTGTGTCTCTCAAGCCTTTCTCCCTTTCCCTTCTTTTTTTGCCCTTCACAGGCTGTGTATTCCCGTGTGGCACGCATATGTAAAAATGACATGGGGGGGTCCCAACGAGTCCTGGAGAAACATTGGACATCTTTTCTGAAAGCTCGGCTCAACTGCTCAGTTCCCGGGGACTCCTTCTTCTATTTTGACGTTCTGCAGTCTATCACAGACATAATAGAAATCAATGGAGTCCCCACAGTCGTCGGTGTATTCACCACACAGCTTAACAGGTGAGGGATGAGCAACTTTACATCAAAGGTGGTTCTCTGATTCTTTCCGCACTGAGATTGATGCCATTGTAGTCTGAGTCCTTGCAACTATTTGTCTACTTTTACAGCATCCCCGGTTCAGCAGTGTGTGCTTTCAGCATGGATGACATTGAGAAAGTCTTCAAAGGGAGATTTAAAGAACAAAAGACTCCTGACTCCGTTTGGACAGCTGTACCTGAAGACAAAGTACCAAAGCCAAGGTAAAAGATTCTTATTTGTGATGCCATAATACTGTCCTTGTAAAGAGCTACCTTAAATCAGCTGCACTCTAGAATGTCTTGTCAGGTGAAAACCAAAGCAGAGCTTTATGCTTCAGCCATAAGGATGCTCGTTAGCTGCCTTCTCTGTTGACTACAATACCAAGAGGAAAATGATGTTGTTCTCCTTTCAGACCTGGCTGCTGTGCAAAACATGGCCTAGCAGAGGCATACAAAACATCCATTGATTTCCCGGACGAAACACTCTCCTTCATCAAATCTCATCCTTTGATGGATTCAGCTGTTCCCTCAGTCACTGAGGAGCCCTGGTTCACTAAAACACGTGTCAGGTAGGACACCATTCAAAAGTAATGCGTGGAAAAATGTAGGAAGAAAGAAAACACACTGTTAACAATATGTCTTTTGGTTTTCATAGGTACAGATTGACAGCAATTGCTGTAGACCATGCTGCTGGGCCCTACCAGAACTACACAGTCATATTTGTTGGCTCTGAAGCAGGAGTAGTACTTAAAATCTTGGCAAAGACCAGGCCTTTTTCTTTGAATGACAGTGTATTACTGGAAGAGATTGAAGCATATAATCATGCAAAGTAAGTATTACCAGAACTCCCAAGCCCATGGTATCAAGCTAAAAAACATTACTGTAAACAAAAACCAACTCATTATCGCCAACATCACCACTTGTTTGTTATTTCACAGTATTCTTCATGTTGAATAACCTGAAAATACTTGGTCATTTGCCATTTTGCGTGGGTTGAGTGAACAACTGAATTCTACTCCCGTGACGTTAGTGATACACTCCAATTCCTCTGCAAATAGATACGCTTTTTTTTCCTGAATATAAAACGTCAGAACTATCTGCTGCTGTTAAAAAGAAAGGATTGGAGCTTATCTTGAGGGTTTCCTAAGAGTGACCAATAACGTGTAAACTACGTCTAATCATTTTAAACTTGTGTATTCTGGCACAAAGGATTTGAGAACGCGAGCGTTCCAATTAGACTCTACAGGCATCCAATACAGGACTCGTGTTCTGCTCTGTTGAGATATTTATGCCAGCTGAGAGAACAAAGAAAATGGATTTGGATGTTTTTTCTACATAGTTCAGCAAAGTTGTCACCTAACTGTAAATAAGAGCCAGAAGCTGGCATTTGATAATCCATAAGTTCCTTTAGAATCACTCAGCAAAGACTAGTAAGTTACTTTTCTACAAGCAAAGGTCTCTTCAATATCTATCTGTACTGCAGACAATAAATAAAATGTTTGCAGTGTGAGTGCTGCATGTGGTTACTACAATAATGGCTTTGCATTATATTTGCTGAACAGGTGTAATGCTGAGAGCGAGGAGGACAGAAGAGTCATTTCCCTTCAGCTGGATAGAGACCACCATGCTCTGTTTGTGGCATTCTCCAGCTGTGTCATCAGAATTCCTCTGAGTCGCTGTGAGCGCCATGGGTCATGCAAAAAGTATGTCTCTGTTCCTCAGCCTCCCCTGTAAAGGAAGAGCACCAACATCTCTTGGGAAGAAAGTAAAAAATGCATGATTTGTCTTTTTTTGTTGTTTTGCAAGGGCATGTATTGCTTCACGGGACCCATACTGTGGCTGGTTAGACCAGGAGACATGTGGAAGAGTGACACCAGGCATGCTGTAAGTACTCCTTTTCAAACTGTCTCAGCATCTCTACATATCCTTTATAGACCACATGAGCTCATGTCCTGTGCCTGTCACCTTGCATTCAGATAATAAATCTCCATGTTTTTAAGGTTTTTTGAGTGTACCATAGATGTAAGAGAACAGAACACTAAAGGCTGATGTAATTCTGCAATCTCTAAGTGAAGACTTACTTTCAGTGGGAGTTCTACATATGTGTGGGAGGACAAGGCTTGTAGGAAGCGCAGATGGAAGCAGGAAGGCAAGAAATTGCTGCCTGCAAATCTGAGCAGCTCAGAGAGGACAATAGACAGTATCCCCTCCCAGGCGTGCTCATGGCCAGGCACAGTCAATTGCAAACATGACAGCACAGGATTCACAGTGGAAAGAGGGAGATTTTGCCTGCATGCTGGAGCTTGGGTGATCTGTGTGCCGACCGAGGGCATTTTGCACAGATCAGGTCTGTAATGTACAGCATATGAGCAGCTGTATCTCAAAAAGAAGCTTTTGTAGCAAGCCAGTGCTAACTTGAACTAGTATAATTGGATGGTTGTATCTAAAGCCAAGAGCACGCCTCACGCAGAAGACACAATGAAGCTGCTGGAAAATAGGGATTTTTGTATGGTTGAGGTTTTTTTCCTAATTTCTTGGCATGAGCACATGTATAGGGTTCTAAAGCTTAGCTATAACTCATGTGTGCATTTTGTAGGACAAGTGTCTGGGCCATACACAAGCTCTCATACATGTTTCCATTTGCTACTTCCCAAAGCCAAGTGAAAATCACCATTTGTTTCCCTGCTAATACTGTTAATTGCAGGTTCTCTCTGTTTGTTTCATACAACCACAGCACCGGAGGATATGTGCAGGATGTGGAATATGGCAACACAGCACAGCTTGGGGACTGCCACGGTAAGGCATAGTCACTGCTGTTTGTTTGTAACCTCCCAGCAGTAGTCTGTGGCCACACCTCACGGTGGATGTTAAATTTGTGATGAGCTTTTCAGTACACATCACCTGGTGTTATTGTGAATGTTCACAAAGCTGAGCTTTTGGTCTTGGGTGGCAGAGTTTTGTCTTTCCTTCACCAGTTTACAACTATTTGGGGTCTACAGCAAAGTACTGAAGAACTTATTTTTTTGTAACCGGTAATATTTTAGTTTTTATTTTCCATTACGCAGGTTTGAGATCTTTTTGCTTTCTTTTGGTTACTTTTTACTGATTACTTGTTCCTTTAATTCTTTTAGAAATTTTGCCTACTACAGCTACACCAGATTACAAAATATTTGGCGACCCAACATCTGGTTAGTTTTTTTTAATTTTTTGAATTAATGACCTTTACTTTCCTTCAGTTCAGCATTTTCAGCCCTTTTTTCCTTCCTTTTGCACAGTTGGCAGTCCTCCATTTTTGTGCTTTTACTCATGTTCCCACTGATGGTAAAGATAGTCAGACTTTTCTCACTCAGCACTTCACCCTGTGTAGCCGCATGTTAACTGCTCATTATTTATTGAGACATCTTTTATTAAAGAGCCTGATTAACATAGATGACATCTTCACTGCACGAAAGTCCACTAAGCTTTACTCTTTATCCCCAGCCATGCATTTGTGAGTGCCCCTTTTGGTCATCTCTAGTAGATGAATGGCAGAATTTCATCATCTTCCTCCTTCCCTTTCCTTTCCTCCTTCCTTCTCTCCCAGCAAGCTTTTTGCACAAATACACATTTTCTAAAATGTGTATTTCTATATTTTTGAAATGTTTTAAATAGATTATATTAATGGAAAAAAATTAACATCACAAACTGTGTAGCTGAATGAGGACTTATGTAGACAAAGGTGCCTTAGAAAATACTTCATGCATTGATGTCAGATGAATTTTCACATCTTTTTCTCCTTCAGTGGCTTTTCTAATAGCATTCTCACCATCAGCCCCTGGTGTTTGGAGAGGCAGGACCCAGTGCTCTTGTGCTGAACACAAAAGCAGAACCTCTCTTGACTTCAACAGAAGCAAGGCTGAGCCTTTATTATCCAGTCTTTGCTCCTGGAACTTGGGTCTCTGCTTTCAAACCTGGGGCACATTTCTGACTGACAAATATAAGAATAATCTATGTGTATGTAAAATTTGTAAGAGAGCAACTAGAATGTTATTTTGTGTTTTGCCTTCTGATACTTGAACTTCGGGAGCTTGATGAGAAGTAATGTTTAAGACAAATATCTGTTTTCCAGATATATTTACCCATAATGTAAGTTAGACTTCCTTAGGAAAGCAAAACAGAACTGTTACATGGGGACACTACCTGGCTTGCAGGAGTGGTTAATTTATACAACTGAGTTTTCAAAGCGATGCATTAGGACACAGGTAAAACCGAGCCTTATTCTCAGTTCCTGAATGAATTTGGTATTGAAGTACACTTCGTAGTCACCTCTCAAGCCATAGACATTAATGCCTAAACCTACTGGGACAGTGAACACAAAATGCTTGAGTGTGCAAAGTAGGCTTTGGATTGTAAATCCACTTAGCCTCCTTGTATACATTTTCACACAGGCTGTGGTGGTTCTGTTCAGCAAATGTCCTACGGAGGTGCCAGAATCTGTAACACTGCTCCTTAGGAGCCATTACAAAATAGGGGTTAAAAACGTTCCTTTCATCCCCACCTGCAGAAATGACTGGCTCAGCAGTTCCTGGTATATCATAATAGCACTAATGGAGCTGATCTGGTTTCTCAGGTGTAACCTGTCATGAGTGTATATCTTTCCAAGTAACTTTTTTTTTTTTTTTAAAGATGTTTAAGAGGCAGCCAAGTGTGTTGTCTCCAGTGAAGAGTACTGCAATTAAGTAGAATAAGTTGCGCTTTCAAATGCCACCAGTTGCTTTCTTTAACTTTTGCACTGCTTTCCTGTTTGACTTCTCTGGCTTTCTGGCTAGCAGCTGTCAATGTTTCACTGTTTTGTTTTGTTGTTTTTTTTTACATAAAGTTCTGAACCAGTTGATTTTAATCATCCCTCTGTAGTGTGCAGAGTACTGGGTGTTGCATTTTGCTCTGAGATGTAACTCCCATTTAAATGCTGTCTCCAGCTATAGCTTAGATGTGCCATGAAACAGTGAGGAAAGGCTGACTGTAATACACATTAATAAAAATCTGTTTGCCACCACAGACATGGAGTTCTCCTCAGCTTCCATTACCACAATGGCAAGTATCCCAGTTATATCACCTAAAGTGATTGGTTCCTGGAAACCTAAAGTGACTGGCTCTCGGAAATTTGTAGTTCAAGATGACCCAAACACTTCTGATTATTCTGATCCATTATCAGGTGTCCCAAAGGGTAAGGCCTTACCAGGGAATACAGTGCAGCTGAATGGAAACCTGATAGTCTCAGCATTGTCTAAGGCTTAAATGTAACAGCCATGATTGTCAGGCTGTATTTTACACCCATTTCCTGTGAATATGCAGACAGTGCAATCATGTTTTTCATACCTACTTATCCGGTGTACAAAGTGCTGCTTAGAGCTTATAATGGGAAACACAAATAAAAAGCTCAGCCTTTTATTCCTGGGGTGTTCCAGAGCTCCCATTAAGATCAGTGGGAGTTCTGGGTTTTGGATGAATTAGGTAAAAATGCATTCAAGACTTATCTACACCTCTGGTAGTTGTTTTAAACCCAGTCTTGTTAAGAGAGGGCTTAATTCACATGAAAGTTTGCTTACAAGAGCTTCAAGTTTTCTTGTTTGGTTGGGGTTTTTGGGGTGACAGGGGAAAACAGAAAAGACACATGACAGATCCATGTATTAAATGAGACATTTCCCAAACATACCAGCAGCTTGTTTTTGAAGAAAGGGTCAGATCTGAGTAAAGGTGTGCTAAATTTTTATTCTCTGGATATGAGCATCTGTTTACAGATGATCTCAGTGCATAGAGAGACAGGCACACAGGTTTTAAGCCAAACACAAAAGAAACATTCTGCATGCAATTCATCTTTCTGTAGTCTTTCTTTCAGCTAAGTGACCCTTTGATTAGGCTTTTATGGCAACAAAGACTTCAATTCAGTAGGACTATTGCAGTCAACCGAAGAACCAAGAAGCTTCCAGTCTCATAACCAAACCTTAGGTCTTCCTCAGTACACAGAATAGCCAGGTGACAGACATGTTTGCACATTTCTGTATTTACTGAAAATCTCACCAGCCAAAATCCATTTGTGTTTTATTACCATTCACCAAAACATTATCAGGTTTCCTCTCAGCCATTATGGCAGTGCATTTGTCATTTTTATTTGTTGCAGTTATTTTCCATTTTGCTATCATTTTGTTATCATTTGCTCATAGTTCTGAGTTACATTTTGTGTCGTAGCCATTAGTGAACTTCACTCATGTTTTCTTTCTTCTTCTGCACAGTGCCATTAAAACCTATAACCCTGAACATTAACAATATTTGAAGGCCTTGCCACTAAACAAAAGTGAATTGATTTCTTCCCTCTTGCTTTTTCATTTTAACATCCCTTGGGATAGTTAACAGAATTACTTTCATTAAAAACTAACGTTGTCTTAGCTGCAAAATGTCTGTGGTTGCTTTAAAAATCTCCAAAGAACAAAGGGAGCTTGTTAATACACAAATAAAGAACTAATCCCATATTCAAATTCTTGGTTTAATCTAAAAGTTTTCTAAATTTTAACATTCTCTCATAACTTAACTTTGCAAGTTGTTGGAGTTGTTTTTAATGTTATGTCAATATTGGTGTTCATTATTAATTAAAGAAAAAAAAAAAAAACAAAAAGGAAAATTTAGTGCTCTAATAAAATTATATAGTCTTGAACTTCCAAACAGTACACTTACATAACTCAGGGTGTGCCACTGTAGGGCCAGCAACCTTTGGATGCATTAGTTTGCAAGTTTTGCACCATGCTACATTCCCGTGGTTACAACAATGCAGTGTGTGCATTATGCAGTTTCACACAACATTTGCATAATCCTGTCTCTCCTCTGATACTGATTTATGAGTTGGGCAGAAAATTGAGAGAGAAATCCATCCATGAGTTATTAATTGCTGTCTAGCCCAGCAGCACCTTCTAACCTCAATTTTCCAGCAGAAATCATTAATGTTAATAACATACAGGCCCCCATTTTTGAGCCTTAAAGGAAATCTGGAGACAGGCTAAACCGAAAGTAATATGAGGCAAGATGCTTCAACAAGCAATCCTCGTTATCAAAGAAAATGGACAGGCTTCAGTTAGTCTGATCACTGCTCACAGTCGTCATTATTTATAATGCCCTTTGCCTTCACTGGTACTGTGGATTGCAGGATCCAACTGGGTCACACTAGCCTAGAGACAGAGCACTTGCAGACACTTAAGAGACACTTCCCCGAGGGAGGCTGCATTCTTCTGAAGCATGTGGGTCTGAAGTGCTTGTAGATTTATCCTGTACCGCATGTCTTTTGCAGGTGTGAGGTGGGAAGTGCAATCGGGAGAGTCCAACCAAATGGTGCACATGAATGTCTTAATCACATGTGTCTTTGCTGCCTTCTTGCTGGGAGCCTTTATTGCGGGCGTGGCTGTGTACTGTTACCGGGATATGTTTGTGCGCAAGTCCAGGAAGATCCACAAGGACGCGGAGTCGGCGCAGTCCTGCACAGACTCCAGCGGCAGCTTCGCTAAGCTGAACGGGCTGTTTGACAGTCCTGTCAAGGAGTACCAGCAGAACATCGATTCTCCCAAGCTCTACACGAACCTGTTGACTAGCCGAAAGGACCTGCCACCAAACGGCGACACTAAGTCCATGATGATGGACCACAGGGGCCAGCCTCCAGAACTGGCTGCGCTGCCAACTCCTGAATCTACACCAGTTCTTCAACAAAAGACTCTGCAGGCTATGAAGAGTCAGTCGGACAAAGCGCACACTAACCTCAACGCTTCACGGAAGGAAACCCCGCTGAAAAGCCCTCAGTTTTTCCCTTCCAGCCCTCCACCCCACTCTCCCCTAAGTCACGGACATATTCCTAGTGCCATTGTCCTTCCCAACGCTACCCACGATTACAACACTTCTTTCTCAAATTCTAATGCGCACAAGGCAGACAAAAAGATGCAACATATTGATCATCCACTTACAAAACCGTCCAGCAAAAGAGACCACAGGAGATCTGTTGATTCCAGGAACACTCTGAATGATTTTCTGAAACACTTAAATGAAACTACTAGTAATCCCAAAGCAATTATGGGAGATATTCAAGTGACCCACCAGACTTTAATGCTGGATCCGATGGGCAATATGTCAGAGATCCCACCTAAGGTTCCCAACAGGGAGGCGTCTTTATACTCTCCTCCATCAACTCTTCCGAGAAACAGCCCCACAAAACGAGTGGACGTTCCCACCACTCCTGCCGTACCAATGACCTCTTTGGAAAGGCAGAGAGGTTATCACAAAAATTCTTCACAAAGGCATTCAATATCTGCCCTTCCTAAAAACTTAAATTCACCAAATGGTGTTTTGCTATCCAGACAGCCTAGTATTAACCGTGGGGGGTACATGCCTCCCACAACAGGCACAAAGATGGACTACATGCAAGGGACTCCTGTCAGCGTTCATCTCCAGCCTTCCTTGTCTAGGCAAAGCAGCTACACGAGCAATGGCACCCTTCCTCGTACAGGAATAAAGAGGACATCCTCCTTAAAACCTGACGTCCCACCAAAACCCTCATTCGTTCCTCAGACAACTTCAGTCAGACCACTGAACAAATACAGCTACTAGGGACATGTCTGTACTAAAAACGAGCGTGGGATTCACCTGTACAGGTTGTAAGGTGATGTTGTGGTAGACACGTAAGACAGAGACTTGCTTGTTGTTAAAGAGAACAAAATGGCCAAAGAAACTGTCTTTACTTCAGCAACATCTGTGTCTTGCCACAGGTAGCTATAGCAAGATTTCATGTACTTGCTAAGAGCAAACAAACAAAAAAAAACAAAGGAAAGTGCTGGTCATTACATTTCTTTTGTTTGGAGCTAAGGAGACATGTAGCACAATGGGGTGGGGGCTCCTTTACTGTTCTAAATAGCTAAAAAAAAAAAAAAAAAGATATTGGGAAAAAGTCAGTAAGCAAATACTTGAAAAATGGGTTCCATTTTAGACTGCCATTAAGTGTGGTCCTTCCCATTAAATGTGAACATTTTAATATGTATGCATTCACCTTGCCTCTTGCACAAATGTCAGAAAATGGTAATGTCTCAATAACTATCTGGGTTAATAATCAATTTGCTGGAATTCAGTCTCTGGCCCAACTGTAGCATTATTATTTTTTTCTCTCCATGTGTGTGGCATTTTGTTTGTGCCACAGATAAAGCTGTGCGTGTGTGTGGATGTGCGTGTGTACTGTACACACTAGGATGTGCTTAGATTCCCATTGCATCTTTTATGCTATGGAATTGTTTACATTGAGCATGACTGAACAAACAGATGACTCTGCCTTCTGCAGCCCGTTGGGTTCAGTTTGGAGACAGCTAAGGATGAACTGCGCATCTCTGCCAGCCTTCTGAATGAAATAGCCACCCAGTGAAAGAGTGCAGGTATGCTTAATACTTCATGACTTTGTTATGCTGCTATTGATTCAGAGCTGTGCATTTCAAATCTAGTGTTTGGGGCTAGAACGGGGGAGTTTCACTGTGTTTCCACAGTGCCTCTGTCCAATACCTGGCCACTGTGAACTTGAGCCCCTGTACTTCTCATTGAGGGCAGCTAATCATCAATTCACTTGGCAAAGGCCTGTGTAACTAGAGGAGGTTACGTTTTTGTTGCATTTACTAATGCCCTACACACTGATAGACTCTCGTGAATAAAAAAGAAGAAACATTAATTGGCCTGGCAGAAGCAGTCTGTGAAAACTCAACAGTAGTGCAATCAATTTGTTTTTGTTGTGTAATGTAAGGGGTTTTTTTCCAAAGTCATGCAGGTAATGACAATATTCTGTAAATATTATGTGTGAGTTTACCTGAATCTGTGCATTTTGTGCCTTATTCATGCAAATGATAAAAGTACTAAAAAAAAAAATAAATCTGTCAAGTGTTCTCACTATAGCACATATCTACCGAGTGCCAGTTGTAAAACCTCTCAACAGCACCCAAAAAAACCCGACCCACAAAACAAAACAGCTGAACAGCAAGAATAATTAATGGTAACTAAAGGCAGCCTACAATCCAAGAAGACAGCAGCATTAAATCACCTTACCATGATAAACATTCCACTCCAGCTCTCCGAAGGATCAAACAGTTATAATGTGAAATCAAATGAGGTTTCTAGGGTAATGGAACACCTGCTAAAGTTGTGTAAGCTATTTAGTAGGTTTTACAGTATCCACTTGCAGCTGATGTTCCACACAGATGGCTAGTTTAGCTTACAAACTAGACACTACCACATTGTTTATTGAACATAACTATAGAAATAACCACAGCAGAGGGATATTCATGAATTAGCAGGACAGATAACTGCAATGGGTTTCAGAGACGGTGGAGATTTATATTTTGTGTTGGAGAGGGAGAAAAGGTTAGTCACTGAAAACTGGATCTCTGTTACAGAACAAAGAATAAAGGACAGAAGTAGTCATTTTTTCTGGTAAGGCTGTAAGGGGACATTTATTTCCTGAGACCTCTGGATCCAAAATCAATGATCTCTTTTCCTAAACACGTCTGTCTTGCAACTAAAACACTACAGATTAATAACTATTAAAAACGTACTCAGTTCTCAAAAGACACAAACTGATCCGAATTCACTTCACCAATATTAATACAGAGTTGTGTGAAACCGAAAGGTAAATGTATGTGAACCCTGATAACCTCCTGTAACATTGTGCTGCCTTGTAGATGGTAATGTGACTTCTCTCAGTATTTATGTTGAAGTTTCTAACATTCAACCTAGTCCTTATCCTGTTAATTTAATAATAAAAGATGCTTTATCCATTTGTGCAAAGGTAAACGCAGATTGTATCTTTTTTAATGGTACGGCATAAAAAAAAAAGTAACCCTTAAATGAAGCTGCTCTATACTATAGAGTACTTTAACATGTATAGATATCTTGTAAACTTGTATTGTGGATGTGTAAATAATACGTTCTTTGGGTTTTTAACACCGCATGTAAAGTCAAAATAAAATATTCCGATGTACCAAGTGTCTAATTTCATTATTGGTGACCCTAAGTTTGAGGTGCGCTGTGTTGAGTGTACAACAGAGGAAAAACTCTGCTTGCCTTGGATAGCTTTGTGAAGAAGGCACAAAGACATCCTGTCGTCAGCCTGGCGGGGCACTTGCAGATGCACACAGGTGTCCTGTTCCCTTCGCAGCCACATGCGTGTTCTTGAGGGAGGGCGAGTGGCTGCAGATGACTTTCAGCCTCCTCTGCTAAATATAAAACAGCAAAGTAATTGGCATGCAGTGGTGGAGTTCAGAACAGAATCAGAGGTGCCCAAGATGCACTGCATTTGAAAATACTTAGTATGTGCCCATATGAAGCCTCTGTGGGAGCCTGATCCAGGATTCAGCCTGAGAAGCATTTTTATTGAGCTTAGAAAAATACTGATTTTGTGCAAATACAGTACGGTTTGGAAAGAAGAGAATCTTCCTTCTGAAAGGCAGGCTACAAAAAGACACAGATAATTCCTGGCAAAATTAATTGCAGCCATATCCTACATAGCAGGACATTCCTAAGTACTTACTAATGCTTAATAATTGAAATTCATGTTTCAGGCAGACAGTAAAGCCCAACAGCAACACACATGCCATGTATTTAGTGTGTGCCAACATGGCACGTAATTTTAAAATAATCAGGGCAATTTAGTATCAGAAAACAAATACAATGTATATTTTTAATTAAAAGTTGATTTTAGATAATGGAGAAAAATTGTTTATTATGAGATTATGCTGTCAGGGTATTCATCATTTGAAATTACCCTGCATGTTATAACAAAACAGTGGCAGCTACTTGTAACTTACTAAGAAAAAAAAGAAATATTGTAAAGGCAAAAGAAACATGGTTTAAAAAAAAAAAAAAATCCCAAACCTACAATGGCTCAATCTGGGTTTTTCAATTGCAAAAGCAATCAGATTTCTTTGTGTTGATGTAGGTTTTTCATTGCATGTCTTATCCATGAGATGAAGATGCAAATGCATAGAGCTGTCACATACCACAAGCCCATGCTGCTTGGCCCCTTCAGCTGTGCCTTTTGTGTGACAGTGTCAGCCAGTGTGGCAAAAGCTGGTCCCTCTGAAGGGGCAGTACTTTCAAAGCACAGCTACTTGAAAACTTTTCAGCCAGGCATTAAGGGTTGTGATGAGAATTACAAATCATCATTTTAGTGACATATAAATGTGCACCTGCAACACATACAATGGAATATATTTATTCAGAAAACATCTGTAATTAGTGCACCTAAAAGGGGTCAAGTGACCATTTTCCACAGTTACTTGACTTGGTCTATATTGATCCAGCTTTCACCTACCTAGAGTGATGTGGTGGCTGGGTGTATCACACCAGACAGTTATCTTCCCCAAAACATGCTCTCCTGGGCTATGTGCTATGTGCAAACATCACAGCAGTCTGTGAATACAAATATTCACCATTTATTAGAAAATAAACAAGAAAAACTACTGAGAGAGAGGGAACGTGGCAGCCAAAGGCTAACCAGTCATAATGGCAGCTTTTAAACTGCTGTGTCTTTAATGATGGTCCAAAGCAGCCACTTACCAGCTCCCGGGTCTGAAATGGAACTGCAACCATAAGGCAAAGCTTAGCAAGCAATGATGTGACAACAATTTCAGATTTTCTCCTCAGATGCTCTCCTGGGTCAATTGGTTTAAGTCTCCTAGAGTCTCTTGAAGGAGAATCTGTATCCACAACTCTGTTGAATGCATGAAGGCTGCTTGATGCCGGCAGGCAGGAACATGCTGATGAGAGGAGGTCCCACACCCAGAAGTGGCTGGAGTGCTCAGGCTTGTGGAGAGGTCCTAGTGTGAGTGTGTGAAGGCAGAGGTGAGGCTTTCTGGCTTCATTTTTTGTAGGAAAAAAGAAAAAGAGAACACAGACCCGTAGACACAAACCAAAAAAGCATGCTAGGCCCATAGCAGTGAGATGGTTACAAGAACACCAATTTATAAAGCCATGAGTAGTTACCTCTATGACTGTGCTGCCAGCACGAACCTGTGGCCTTTGGAATTGGAGGCTTCTGCCTTTGTGCCATTTTGCTAATGGCTCACTCTGCGACTGGGAAGATTAGAAGATTACGAGGCTTTATTCAGTAACAGGGATCCTCTGAAGGCAGTGTTCTTAGCTGGAGTATGGCCGGTTGCTCTGGGTGCAACATTTTGGTTTTTGGGGTTTTTTTTCCAATTGTTCCTTCTCTCTGTGATCCTGAGCACCAGCAAAGTGGTGCTTTTCCATCTTGCAGGTAAATACAGGGAAAGAAAAATCCCCTTCCACCTGGGAAAGGTTAGTATTTGCAGGAGTGAGGAGGAGCTGGCTGGTATTTCCTCAGGTGCCTGTTGATTTCATGGGATGGGGAAATATTTTTTAAAAATTGATCACAACAAAATACCTCATAAATGCAGCATCTGGACTTCAGCTGGGACGTGCAAGCTTTTCATATAAAAAGCAGTACCAGGAGACCAACCTACCAAGATTGCATTTGTTGTTCAAATGTCATCATATCACACCATGAAAGAGCAAGAAACCAAAGGATTTGAGAAGGAGGGGGAGGGGGGGGGAGGGGGGAAATAAATATTTAATTAGATTCAGCTTTGCTCAGAGAATTGGAGATTCTTGTCTTTTTATTCAGTCCTAGTCAAGTGCAGCTGGTGTGAGGGTCTGGCTCTGGCCTGGTCATTGCTGCTTGCCTGCAAACGTTTCTGTAGGCCTACTGCATTGGCCTGACACACATCTGAAATTATTATTCATCCCAAACTCTCAACTGAGAAGCCATTTCTACTCTGCCTGAAATGAAATTTATTGGAAGCTCATTTTATTAGTGCATTCTGAATTCATGCAACGACCTGATTTATGGTCTGCTTTGCTTGCTTTTTTTCCTACAGTCACCACTAACTTTCTTGAGCTCTGCTCTTTAAAATCATAACCAGATCCAAGCCTATGTCCTACAGTGAAGGCTACTGACAAAAGCAGAGATACCAGAGGGTCACTGTGTTTAGGAAAATTTGAGAACTCCCTGGACCAAAATGCTGATGCTGTGTCCACTCTGCCAGGCTGACGCAGGAAAAGTGTTGCTGAAGCTCCTCTAATACTTTAAGGATAGGGAAGGTGAAGAAAACTTGTCATATAGACAAGCTGTCCTGGCCATTTTCAGGAATAACCAGTGACCACTTGTTAACAGAAAAGGAAGATTTCAACAGGAAAACCTGAACAGTTAAGACCCCCAAAACTGCACACATCTTGCTGTCCTTGTTTTGCAGATCACAGGCTGCTTTTTCCGGGACAGTGTCGTATAGACTTGAACAAAAATAACAAAGAATTAACAGTTGTAAGTGAAGCCCCTCTGCAGGATCATACCTGGCTGCGGTAGCTGGTTTGTAACTTTTTTCCAGTAGCTGACCTTAAACACTGGCAAAGGCAGACCGCGAGCTAAGCAGTTTGCCTCTGTAGCTGGGTGGTAGCCTGTAACTTGTAACTTGTCTCTTGCTGCACAGAGTGGAACAGCTGCCTAGCAAGAGAAGAAAGGTGGCAATTGGCTTTTAATTTGGGTCACTTGAAGCACAAGCTTATTTCTCAAATCTTTGATTTACAATACTGGCCTCACATGAGGAAAAAATAATCAAAAGCAGATCAGAGCAGATGAGTCATAAAAGCAACGCGCACGCTAGCTGCACCTTCCCTCTCTGTGCAATGAGCATCCATCTGATGACTCGCTCTCCTCAGGAATACATACTGCTCAATTAATGGCTCGAGATGGTGTTGCTGCAGAGAAATGGTGAATTTTTACAAGTAGGTCGTGCTGTAACACCGTGCGGTGCCATTAGCCACAGGTGACTGCGCCTGGCCAGCGATTAGGTGAGCAAGAAGCACGTCCGATATCAATGCTGCGTGTGAGAACTGATTGCTGTGAGAGCTTGTGCACACAGCTCTGACGTTCAGTCCCTGTCACTGTTAGCGCAGGTGAAATACTGACTCCATCAAATGAGATGGCAGAGCTGCATGGGGCCAGCCCGCCACCCTCAATCACTCAGACATTCCCAGAAAGCAAATGTTAAGGAGATGTGAGGAAGGCCACACATCAAGCAAGCAAAATGCGATGAACATCTGCAGGAAAGCATTTTCTCCAACATCATCTCTGGCCACATTTGTTGGATAAGGAGATGAAGGCTTCTGAGTAAGAAGAATGCCTCTGCGGGAGCCATCTGCTTTCTCCAGTTTTTGGAGGGTTTTCCAGCAGGTACTGCAGTGGGAGCTGAACAAGATTGCTTAGGCCAGCTGGTTTGAATTCACTAGAAGAGCCTATCATATGTTACACTCGGCTGGGACATAAGGTGCCAAACACCAAGCTCCAGGTACAAGAGAAGGGCTACATAAAGGCACCCGCTGAACTTAGTGAAACTTGTGGAGAGTTACTTGTGCTTAGGGAAGCAGAAGAGGGTGGTTTTGTGGAGTTTGCTTCATATCTATTGGCAACACCCAAATAAGGGGTATCAAAATATCAAAACCACAGAATGAGGTTGGAAGGGACCTCTGGAGATCATCTGGTCCAATCCTCTTGTTCAAGAAGGGTCATCAAGAGCTAGTCACTGAGGTGAATTAGGTGCTTGAACTGAAAGACAGTAAAAATGATTACTCATGCTTAAAATCTTTTCTTGGAGAACCTTCAGATTATGCAGGTTCTTTTTGCATAAAGATTAAGTCTTTTTTTCTACTTAAACTGAGGTGGATTTGGATATCCAACTACTATTTTTATTGCAGTCTTCTTTCACTTTGACAAGCACAGAGTATACACCTCAAATCGTTGTTCACTGTTCAGATCCCAGGGGATATCAGCTGATCTTAACACAACCTACCACTCTTCATGCAAGTCTTTCATCTGAAGTGACATCATGATCAAAGGCGAGGTTATACAGAGTGCAACGCTGAGAGAATCATGTGATATTACAGAGCTTCTTCATTACTGGGATGGATAGTTCAGAAATCACTTGGAAATGGCATTTTACTATACATGACATGTTCCATATTACAAGCATTCCTTGCTAGCTCCTGCTGTGTCAGTTAAGCAGCAGTACTTGGTAAAGGGTTCATTTTCTCTTCCACGGGAACAAAACTCTAGGTAGTTTCTCCCCATACTCTGAGGGAGGGCATATGACTCAAAAGGCTCTAACTACATGAGACATTCCAGGCCAGGAGAGACAAAATATCACATAGGACACAAAACAAGATCTGTTGCCAAAGCTGTTCTTTTTGTCACATTTCAGACTAAAACCACTTAGAAACCTGTCATCTCAATTCGATAGGGGGGAGGAGGGAGAAAATGTTTGCCCTGAAACTGGTTGACAGAATGGACAGCTTTATGATACTGGCTTCTAACAAAATCTTGCACAGATGCCACACAGCTAACACCGTCAGCAGTTTCTATCTAAATCCAGTACTGGATTTTTTTAAGAACTCCTCCTTGTGTTCTCTAAAACACAATTTCACTTGTCTTGGACAGGACAATAACAGCTAACCTGAAGCCTCACTCTGGTATTTTACTGCTCTTTTTTTTCTCATAAAGTCCTTCCAGTGAAGGTTTCTCATCAATCTGGCTGCTGCTTCACAGAATGTTCTAGCTCCAAGCACCTCTGCTTCAGATGCAAGGTCAAGTCAAAGTCCAAGGAGCCCAGCTTCAAAAAGCAAGACTGCACTTTTCTTATGCTACCTGGTCTCACCTCCAAGCTTGTCATGGTTCTCTATTATCTCTTTCCTATCGATCACACACTCTTCCATCCCACCAATGCAACCTGGATGCTGACATTTGTACTTCTGAAAATTTCTCCATCAAACACCCATAAGTAGCTTGTTCATATCAGGGTTAAGGAAAGCAGTGGGGAGCTAGATTGACACTAAACCAAGTCTGGAAAACCAATAGAAACCAGCAGCAGATACATGTCTAAATGCCACTCATGCCTTTGAAAATCCCCTCAGCTGTTAGGCCTATTTAATCCTTGTTCTCTGTTCAGACATTAACAGAGACGCCAGCTATGATGTGTATCATTCACCCTGTAGGCACAGGGAAGAACCATGGGATCTCTGGAAAGCATACCAAAGCCCCTAATTCCGACCCTAAGGAGCTACAGACACCAACTAGTTCAGAGCTCATGATGGCACAAGGTTTCAACCAATAACCATAGACCTGTGAGGTCCCCAATACCTTACTGAAGTATTTCAGTTTTCATGTGTTTTCATTTGGAAGGTTATTTTCCTAGCTGGGCTGCATTGCTGTTCTGTTTTAAAATAAAGCAATTCTGGAATACTAATCAGTCTGTGAAGATTTTTTTCCCCAAGAATATTACAAAAGATGACATTAAGTGTACTAGCCTGAACTCAGTTTCTGTCTGATTTAATAAATTTATGCCAGCCAACCAGCAATTTATTTTTTTTAATTAACCCTGAAGGTTAAATGGAAGTTTACTAAAATCCTAATATATTAAATAAATAATTTCTCTTGGCTTCTTTCAGGAAGTCTCTCTCTTACCCCAATAACCACTTCAGCTGCAAAGAGATCAATAAGGTCTTACCATTCAGTGAGTAGAAGGCACACATTAAAAACTTGGTAACAAACCTGATAGACTGGAGAAGACATTAAAGTCTATTCTGGCTTTTTCTGACACCAAATCTATTTGCTAAAAATTCTTGAGGTAAGGTTACTGCCCATTGACTAATGTTGCCAAACAGAACAATTTGTTAGCATTGCTTGAGAAGATTTCTTGGCATTTATCCACAAAGAGAAGGCTTGTCTGTTAAATCCTCATTGCAGGAGAAACCAGAATTTTAATCCTGAAACCAAAGATAGCTTCAGAAGCCAACCATTGTTGGGTCTTCCCATCCCATAACTGAACAAAGCAAGTGATCATTTCCTAGACTACAAAATCCCTGTAGGAATCCTCCTCTTCCTCACGAAGGAAACTCCCAAATTAACATCTCACCTGTTGTCATGTGCACAGCCCCAGATACACTGCACAAATCTCTTTGCCTCTTCTGTTAGAAAACAGTCTCCACACAGCAGCTGGAGTTTGCTAGCCCCAGGAGTGGTCATGTAAGGTGGTTCAGCACAGGTTACACTTATGAGCAAAGACTAAATTCCATGTGATTTAGTGTCAGCCTCCCTGACACACATGGAACAGTATAAAACCCTCCAGTTATACCCTCTTTTTCACTATAATTATGCTGATAGTTTTAGATCATAAAGCCATCATTATACTTCTACCTCTTTTAAGCCAAATATGCAGACTCACAAAGGGGTGAGCTTTTAAGAGAAACAAACTCTAACAAGAGCCCAATGACAGCATTGGTGGCAGTGCACCAGAGCTTAGCTACCAGCTCCCAGTGGAGCAGCAAGAGTCATTACATCCGTCACAGGAGGCAGAGCTAATATGCTGGAAGAATTTCATGCTGCAGAGTCCTCTCCATGGATTTAAACCCTCAGAGAGAAAATTGCCTTGGTTTAGCCCCCTGATATTTCTGTAGAAGAGAAATCACCTGGCAAATGGCTTCTGGTGATGTTTGGTAGAGATTTACCAGAAGTAGTTTGATCCTCACCACAGTGGCGGAGTTTTCCTCTGTGGCCCCATTTTGTCCTTGTTAAGTAAACAGGACCAGCACTCAGAAAAGTGCTCAAAGTAAAGCGCCTTATATTAGGTGCCTGACTGAAATAAGTATTTCAATTAGATTCATTAAGGAAGTTATTACTTGTTAATTGAATAGCAACAGACTGCTAAGGATCACTTATTGAGGTCTAATAAGTATGTAAGAGTGAAATCTACTCTTCATGTAATTCTATCAGCAATAAACTAGTGTAATTAGCTTCTTACTAACAAACTTAAATTGTGGAGAATGTTGAGGCAGATAATTGGCACTTAGGAAGATACCTATAGTAAGTTAGTGCAGTATCAATTAACATACTTATGAAATGTCAGTTTAAACTCTGAACAAATAATTGATACCAATGGGCTGTGGGTTACTTGGTTAAATGGTGTTTAAATGCTTAAACTTTCATATTCAGAAAAAAATAACAAGTCTTCGCAATGCTCTTTCGAAATAATTGTTACATCTGCCTCACTTCCAGGTGTCCAACCTGTGAGTTACCTGCAATAAGTGCCAGTAAGGACTCTGGATGTGCCCGCTAGCATATGTGGGTGGTTCAAGGACTTGTTTGCCCTGGCTGCTGTCTGCTCAGGAGTCTCACTTTCCAGTTTGACCAAACTAAGGTTCATACACTACGACCGTGAAGTCTCAATTTTGTCCATTGAAGAATATGAGGCACCAAAGCAGCAACTTTTGCCCAAAGCTGTCTAAAGAAGATCACAGTAGCTCTGAGATCAAATCCTTCCCCAGGAGCTAGTACATGTGATGTTTATATGCCATTTGGACTCAATTACCAACCTGAGCTGATGGAACAAGGTAAACAGCAGTAAGCATTTGGTCAGGACAAGCAGCAACAGAACCAACCTTCATTCTTCCAGTCCTGTGATCTTATCACAGCTCCTTCTCTTCCTCCAAATATTCTCCAGATGTTCTGGAAAGGCTCTGCCTCCCTGTTTGAAATGGAAATCCCTCTGCTCTCAGTTTGGCTGCATGAAATGAAATGTTTTGCAATGCCACAGTGCTTATAGAGACTTCTGTTTGTAGCAGAGCCTGAGTCTTTGTGCCCAGCAGGAGCCTAGGGAGCAGTGATAGGAAAGGAAGGTAAGATACCCATACTTCAGGGAGCAGAGCCACCTCTTAGTGGCAAAGGCAATGGACTGAAGCTTCAGTGAAGGTGTTTGGAGAGAATGATGAGACACAGGTGGATGCTGCCAGGGCAAAAACGAGGCAAAAGAACTGAGAACAGCAAGCAAGAGTTCCCGACCAGCAGGACACACCAACGTGTGGGGCAGGCAAGGTGGAAGGGAAGGGGAATACAGGGCTCAGGTCTGAGTCCAGGCAAGCAGGACAGAAGGGCCAGGAGGTGGGAAGCTGTTGGCAAGGGCAGTTCTTGCCATTTTAAAGGTATCTGTGCAAACCTATTTTAGAAGCTTCTATTTTAAAACAGGCCCACCCCTCCCCCTTCCCCACATACAGAAACACACACTGATCCATCATGTGGAAATACTTCAGACTCATCTGTTTAAAAAAATTGACAGCATATTCCTGTCAGCTAGGAGTGTGATTTTTTTTTCAGCTATGCCAGCAAAAGGCCTGATGTAGACACATCTGTAATATGAGCAGAAAGGAAAATAAGTTTCTTTTTGCCAATACAGCTTCTTTTGCTCAGGCAACTGGTACAAGCTGTATTTTTTTTGCAGGCTTTTTCCTGGTATAAGCTGCTACACTCTTGAGTGACTGCACTGTCAGTCACTCCAGGTTCAAAAAAGGTGTCCACATGAGACCTTAAATTGTGCTGGAGAAAGGACAGCACCTATCTAGCACTGTGAAATTTTGTCAGTGCCTGGAGCTTGNTCCCAAGCTCCAGAGTAACAGCAGCCAAATTCTCCTTACTTCTCCAACCTTTCTAACAAGCAGCTCCAACCCACTGCAGCCTTGCAGGCAATCAATGTCTGCTTAGAGTAAATCACATCTTGAAACATGGAGCTGACTCAGTGTCCAGAAAACCCTGAGAGGTATGGTAAGGACTTTTTTGTTCTGTATGAAAGGAATAAAACTGAAGCATTTTGGGGAAAGACAATCTCAGATAATAAATAATGCAGAAACTCTGACATACCTTTTAAACCTTCAGTCCCCTTATAATTTAGTGTTTGAAATGCTATGCTATGCCTTTGGAAGCCTTTTCTCTCCCCACTGCTGCTGATGGTCTGTCTTCTTAGACGCTTGAATAATGTCTCTCTTCCTCTTGTAACATCTTCTTTGACTACCCCTCATGCATAGTAATGCTAATAATCTTGCAGCTTTCAGTGACATTTTTCTTCCTTTAAATGAATGCCTGTTTTTATGCAGGGCTGTTTTGTTCAGCACCTTGTCCCCCCGCATGCCTCTTTTGCTGCACAGTGTACCTGTGTACATACAAATGTCTATTTACTGCTGCCTATTATGAGCTGTTCATGTTCCATTTAGCAGCATGCAGGAGAATCAGACTAATTGATTACCTATATTGTATAAAATGTAGCAAAGCATAAATGATGCAGGCAAGATTAGCTTGCTGTTATGTTGACTATTGTACAAATATATGTGTAAGCATAATCCCTCCCAAAAGAACTCATACCATCATTAACTAGGGACCTTCTGCACATGAAATGGACTTGATACCTAGCAAATTATACAGGGGATAATGCTGTGTGCAGTCATGTAGAAGGATGCATTTTATACTACCTGACCACCTCAGAGTTTTACAGTTCTTTCCTCAGAGAAGATGAACTCAGGTTCTATCACCTCCTAAATGTAATAATGTAAATATGGACAATAGATAAGTATTAAGCTCATTTGTCAAGGGGATCTGTGCAATTCATCTCAGGTCACGAAGCAAGAAAGGACAAGAAATGCAAATGGAATCCAAAATGTAACCGCTAGTCCAGTCCTGTAACCGGCAGGGAGCACACTAACGTGCTTTGTGCTTCTAAGTTATTTTTAAGCACCTTCTCAGTCATCATTAAATGTTAAAAGGATCTTGTATCTCTTGGAAAGGGTGCAATTGAAGGTCCTGCCTGTTTCCAAAGCTTCCTGAAATAGAAATCCTCACGTGTAAATGGCCAATATAGGATTTCAAATACATTTTATATAAATAATTCTGGTAGGAACCCTGGACTAAAATCATTCTGATGGCTTTGATACAAGTGCACAGTTGGTCCCTGAAGTTGCAGCCACTGCAAAGGCTAATCGCATTAATCTGAACACTATTCCAATGGCAGCTGACAAAGAAATGAACACCAAACCAGTCAGCTCAGGCCCCTCCTGCTTATTTAACCAGTCCTTCTGCTGCACTTAATGTTATCACTGCAAAATCCAGAGGGAACTCTTCTGCTTAAATACAGTCTTGAAACAGTCGCATGCTGCATTCTCAGGAACAGTCACACACTGTTAAACATAAGAAGCAAATTAATAAGCAAGAGCTTAGAATAAAGGTGAAAGACTCAGACAGCTTCAGAACATTGAACATGATTACAGCAAATGCCATCAAATGCTCTTGCTTTGAACTGATGTTAACAAGTAAAGCATTTTACTTGTCTTTGTTTACCAGGAGAACATAAATACTGCATAAACTACATCGTCTTGCCAGCTAAGCTTTGTCTACAGGATAGCAGCTTGTTCTAGCTATGCTTATACTTTCAAAGACTTGAAAGCTCCGTGGCTAAGCAGGAGCAACGTGGGATGCTATATACATGCGACCTGTGGTTTCTGTTAAACAAGTACTTGAGAAAATCTTGAAAGTCTCAGTCTGAGATTTCCCAAAGATCTGCAGCACTGCTCAGCAGGATCTGCCTCCAACAAGCCTTTCATTAAACGCCTGAAGTGCTGTGAAAGCCTACATCCTAGTCTAGATAGCAGTTTCCTAAGGTATTTAGAGACACCTTCACCAGGAAGATGACCACAAAAGCATTTGGAGGCTTTCTGAAGTGTTAATGCACTACTAGTCAATCCAACAAGGCTCTTCCTAGGCCTTCTATGTGTTCAAGCTTTGCTAATTTTACCCACAGAGGCCCATCTTACTCACTTGCAGAATGGGTGCTCAGACCACTGCAGACTCCCTTCAATGAGCCAGGTGGCCCATGCCTTGATATGGTAGCATCAGATCTCCCAGTGCTAGGATCCTAGTGGATCCTTCCTGCCCTGGGTTTATTGTACTCCAGAAAATAAAATACAGTGTAGACAGGCAGTGCTTTATTAACACTTCCAGTGCCTTAGAGCTTCACAGGACCACACATCTCATTTGGGGAAAGTTTATACACAAAAACTTCAAGATGCCTCTGAATGCCAACACATCTACATCACCAAGTGGGCTTCTTGTGCATGTTCTTTGCAGACCAAACACTGAGTAATGTTGCAGGTGAAACATCCTTTAGTATTGTGTGCTATTTAGTGGGGATGGAAAAAAGCCCTGTCCTTAATCTCCCACCAGGCAAGTGTAGGGACTTTTGCCAATTCATAATCAGCTCATCTAAACTTA
Source organism: Psilopogon haemacephalus (assembly GCA_013396835.1). NCBI lineage: Eukaryota > Metazoa > Chordata > Aves > Piciformes > Megalaimidae > Psilopogon > Psilopogon haemacephalus. The sequence continues at coordinate 690,270 of VWZI01015460.1, forward strand.
ACTATTTCAATCTGCCAGTGGTGGGCTGGTTCTGCCTCTGAAGCTGCAAGCTGGATGGAGAGCTGTTGTTAGGACCCATGGATTTAGAGGGAACTGCAACAGTTACCACTGTTTTTGTGCAGAGCTGGAGCCTGGTTGAAAGAAATGATGGCGTAACACCAACATGTACTTTTCAGTCAGCCCAAGGATGAAATGTCCCCAGTGCTTGTGCCATGCTTGAAATCCCCAATTCAGACCTCGCATGGAAATGAAACAAGGAAATGGTATACCTAAGTGTAGTTCCTCTGTCTAATATCAACTGGGGCTGTGCTCCAGAGATTACTGAATGAAATATTAGCATCCAGTACCACCATGCAGTGCGCAACATCTGGAAAAAGGTTATAGAGCAATTTTCATTATTTTTATAGCAGAAGAAAAAGCTGCAAATGCTAGAAAAGTATAAGAGGGAATTCTAACAGATTGTATGTTGCCAGGGACTCTCTTTCCAGCTGTGGCAAACCTGATAATGAAACACAAAATCACCTCAAAGCTCAAACATCAGCAGAAACAAGGCAGCCCCTGCAGAGAGCTTCCATCCAAGATGGGCTTTCAAAATGGCAGCTCCCCACAGCTAAGGGGCAGTCTGGATGCTTTGGAGAAAGTCTGAAAACATTTAAAGGGTCAAAGGTTTAGCCTTGAGTGAGACATTCCTTTTTTCTGCTGTTTGTTTCTTTGGGGGAGGTTTTCTTTGTTTTAGGCGTTACATAAAAGAGAGAGCAGAGACTTTAGTGATAAGAATGTCCTCGATAAATGTATATTCTTAGGAGAATAAAGTGAAGATTATTAGAAAGCAAAGGAGGCACAAGGAATCCTAGGGACAAAATGTTCTTGACTGGCTATGGAGAAAAAAAAAAAAAATCAAGAGCTGCAAAACAGCAGCCCCTGTTATTTGCAAACACGTACCAAGGAGGCTGAGAATAGATCCAATGACAGCTGCAGCCTAATTGATAGGAGACTCGCCTAACAGGTTGTCAGACTGCTGCGTGGCTTCAGTCCAGGCCACGTTGCTGGAGGCACAATGTTAGAAACACTGACAAACGTTTACTAAAAATAAATAAAAAATATTCCAGGGCAAAGGGAGATATGGCTCCAAGTGACTACTTGCAAAATTGCGTTAGATCTCTAGGAAAGAGGACAGCAAGCAGCAAAACGTGTGAGAGTACCCCCAGGCCCTGCGGGACAGATGCAGGCAGCCTGCCAAAGCACTCCAGGATTGTGCTGCCTGTCAGGAACATTGGCTCTGGGTGTGCTGAGAGCAGACCTCCACAGAGGCAACAAAAATAACCACCAGATCAGCAAAGAGCATAATCTAGAGAGTTGACTAGCTGCAAAAGAAAATTATATTTGATGTATAGAGATGAATCTCTTTAATGGTAGGAAGAACACCATAGGGGCAAGTCTTTGAAGTGTTCTTTCACTTACCAGGACAAGGATGTCTGGGCTGCCTTGGCCAGTGAGTATGGGAAGCACAGTGAGGGAGTTGAAAGTGGCTTAGGTACTGCCCTCAGCCCAGCCCATGCAACACAGTCACAGCCATAGAGTCACATTGGGAATTCTTTGAATGTATTCAACTACATGCTAGGCCAGAGAGCTTGAAAGAATCTTTAGTCTTGAGCTCCCAAGTCAGGACTGCATCCAAGCAAGCTACAGAGCAGACAAGTGAACAAGAGGAATAAAGCAGAGGGAGGGAGAAAAAAAAGAGAGAGAAACCATATGGATGAAAGCGTATTAGGACTGTGAAGGCTACTTTCTTTGAAGGAAATCCAACCTTGGTAAAGCTGAGACTCTATGTGGGAGAGAAACATCTTCTGAAGGTAACACCTTACACTACAAGCGACACCTAGGGCAGCATAATTACTGTGCGTGCATGCACAGAGGGACCATGAGCCACAGATACACAGTTCTCCTGCATGTTCTAGCACTACTAAAACAGGTCAATGCCTGAAGAAGGCACTTTGACAGCAAGTGGCGGAAAGCCTAAAACTAACTGAGCAGTCTGTCTTCAGTTGCTCTCCAACTCTCTTCACTGGCCTGGGATTACTGCACTTGACACTTCTCTGACAATCTCCAGTTAATAGTGAAAATGATCAACAAATTAACACATAGACAATTCATGCCTAAAATTACTTCTTTAATTTCTATAGAAAGGAACTTCAGAAAGGCACTTTCTTGACTTGGTCACACTATGATAATAACTTCTGTCTCTGAGTACGTCCAGAAAAGCTTCTGAAATATCCATGAACAACATTTTCAGAACTAATCAAATGTATTGACAGTATAAAATAAATTGACAGTGTGCACATGTGGCCCAGACAGCCAACCGTGTGCTGGGTTCCATTAAGAGAAGTGTTGCCAGAAGGGCAAGGGAGGGGATTCTCCCCCTTTACTCTGCTCTCATCAGACCCTACCTGGAGTACTGTGTGCAGTTCTGGAGCCCCAACACAAGAAGGACATGGAACTGTTGGAGAGAATCCAGAGGAGGGCCATGAAGATCATCAGAGGGCTGGAGCACTTCTGCTGTGAGGGCAGGGTGAGAGAGTTGGGGCTTTTCAGCCTAGAGAAGAGAAGGCTTTGGGGAGACCTTATATCAGCCTTCCAGTATCTGAAGGGAGCCTTACAGGAGGGCTGGGGAGGGACTATTCACAAGGTCTTGTAATGTCAGGATGAGGAGTAATGAGTTTAAAGTGGCAGAGGGGAGATTTAAACTGGATGTTAGGAGGAAGTTCTTCACAGTGAGGGTGGTGAGACACTGGAACGGGTTGCCCAGGGAGGCTGTGGCTGCTCCCTCCCTGGATGTGTTCAAGGCCAGGCTGGATGAGGCCTTGAGTGTCCTGATCTAGTGGGAGGTGTTTCTGCAGGGGGTTGGAACTGGATGATCTTCGAGGTCCCTTCCAACCTAAACCATTCTATGATTCTATGACTTACATAGTACATAAACTTACAGACCTCCCGACTTCACGCATTGTGAAACAAAGGCAAAATTTGCTGCTCTCTCCTTTATGGAAAGGTAGCATTAAGTCTTTATGATTCCTGAGCTGAAATTCAAAGGGCACTGTTTTTCCACAGCAACATACAGAGGTCTAACAGAGAGCCAGCATGAAAATTAACAGAGCAGCCACGTGGCTAACAACTCTCTGGATTGCTTTCAGTGTATGCTCCTCAGCACTTAGGAGCACATTCATGGGTGGCTAGAGAAGGATAAGAAAAGTAGAAGCCAGGGCAGTTTGGATGAGGTGAGTTCACTGCAGCCATCATGGCTAACATGTGAGAGTGAGACACTGCCAGAAATGGGTTTCAGACATAGGTTTCTGATGCATCCTCTGAAATCCCAGTCTGCTCATCACAAGCTCCCCCTGAAGAGCAACTATTAGCAGACACTTCTCCTTTATTAGGCGAGTTCAGCAACATGACTTCCAGTATGGGAAAAGGGAATAGTAAACAAGAAATTGAGAGCAAGGATCATGAAACAAAAAGTTACCAATAAAGGGAGTAAAAATTCTCAAGAGGCTTGTGCTTGCTGGATGCATGTGTACATACAAATGTGCAGTTTATGTATGCAGACAGCTCAGAAGTCTCTCTGTTAATTACAGGAGGAGGTAACCCCATTTTCAAGCTTTACAACCAACATCTGGACTGTGCACATTCTGAGAGCATCAAATTAAGAAAATTAAAACATCCCAAACTCCAAAACATGTTCACAGTTCTAAATCTGGCTTCAAAATACTAGTCACCCCATTTCTTACTGACTGTAATGAAAATGCAGTCCCTGGACCTTGGGCAGGGTAAAATCCTGTTGAAAGTTGGTCTTCTGTTTCATAAGGCACAGTGCTCAATACAGTTGAAGGTGCTGTATGGCAGAAAAGGCTGCAGACAGAACCACTACTTTTGTGTTATGAAATAAACTGCCTGAAGAGTACACTTGCATCACATTACTGCAAGAATAGAATTATTGCCTGTGCTGGAAACCAAGCATCTCCATTTTTCATACAGATTTTTTTTGCCCCCTATAAAAACTCTGAGCCAGACCGTGTGAAATTTAGAAGCATGATCCCCTTATTGACTTTTATAGAAACAGGATTGAGCTCTATAATCACCTTTTATTTAAGGCAGACATGCTCTTTTGTACTGTGTTTTTGTAACTTCACTAGACCTTAGAAAGCATTAACCTGTTTTGAATTCACAACACTACTCCTTAAATAGTGGACTCTCACCCCAGAGACTAAGGACACTGAAACACTGACCTCCTGCATCCAGTGATTTTGATCATGAGTTTGCATCCCAGAGCTGCAGGTCAGGTTTAGATCTCCACTCAGTATACGAGCACGTTGTGGGAGTGAGGTGCTATTTTCTAGGGCACATGAGTCAAATGCTCCATGCTGATAGAGAAAATGGTATGGTTACTGAATGTAAAGGAGTTGCTGCCTCTTTACTGCCAGCCTACTTCTGCAGAAACCTCTGCAGGAAATAGTGTAGAAACACTTTCTTACTGAGCAAATCACTGAAAGATCTTGTTTATTGACAGAGAGCAAGAGAAGAGAGATAGCAGGGTAGAGAAATATTCAAATGCAGTTCAGAGTTTTACAATCTAAACAACTTTCTACTTTCACATAGAACAAACTGTAGTTAGTCCATTTCCCCAGACAGCAAAATCAGAACGTTTGAAAGGCTATCAATTATTCATAAGTTGTGTCTGTGCCATCCCAAGAAGCTCATCTAGCCACAGTATTCGAAATTCAGAAAAGGGCTGAGGCATGTCCAAAGGGCATCCAAAGTTCCATGCATCAAAATACCATAGTGCAAAGAAGTGCACATTTAAAGCTTTGTCCCTTATTGGAACAGAAATCCTGGGCAAAGGCTGCAGACATAATCAGCAGAGCTGATCAGCACCCAGAATGGCACAGCCAGCTTTCATATACTTATTTGAACTTCAAGGCACTCACCACGTGTGCTCCAACTATGCTGCAACCAACCAACATTTTATTCACCTTTCAGAAAAAGAAAAGTAGTTCCTACTCTGGTCAGTACTATGGTTTATAACTGATTTATAACTCAAATTCAAGTGATCTGAGTTTCAGTTACCGTTATTCAAGGCTGACATACAGCAGGCATTAGGACCACAGGTCAAGGCTGCTTGTTGACCATTCCTGGTTCTCTCCAGCATAGCAACAGAATTGCCTAAGAACATGCTGTGCAATTTGAGAATTGCAATCACCAACTGTGTTCCTTTAGCAGGGTCACACTTTCCTTCTGCTATGACAGTAAAACCTATCTCTGTGGGATATTGTGCAGGGCAACATTGTGTAAAGAACTCCCCAGAGCCACAGTGCCTTACATCCCCACCATTTGTGTCAAGAATATTTCTAGCATTAAAACCAAATCCCAGCTCAGATGAGAAGAGTAACAAAACCCCCAATTCTCTACTATAAAAACACTCCACAGCCCTCTGTAGTCCAAGTGACTGTTGTGGGGAGGTAATACATGATACAATCAACTGTTTATGACAGGTAATGATTTCAGTCGCTACTTGGAGGTACATGAAGGAACAGCAAGAAAGTGGCAGAGCAGAGCACTGCTGCCATACTCTATAGCATCAGTAGCACAGTGCTCTGCCTCTATATGTTTGCATTTTTTAGGATCAATTCCTCAGGTTTTACTAAATAAAACTGACTGCAAAAACAAGCCCAGATCAAGTTCCCACTCACCATCATAAATATTTCCAGGTACACACGCTTTCTTCTGCCAAACAGGACACTGAAAGAAGAGCCTGAAGTGCAGTCCCAAGTGCAGCCTCAACTGCCAGACACTCCAACCAGCAAGCCACTCTCTCTTTGCACCACTGCAATGGCCTCAGGGAAGACACTGGGCAGTGCTGGATCAGAGTCTTTCCTCAGTCCTGTATGCAATGACTAAACATTTTATATGGACCATCAATATTTTGTCACTAACTGCAGGGCTGGAGTCAAAAAGTATTTGTTTGGCTGCTAGTCACCACTCCCCAGTTAGATGACGTGGATAAAAGGTGTTTTGTCAGGAAACAGTTCTAATCTTTGTCACCTGAAGTAAAGACTTTGCTAATCCTTAAAGTCATGGAAAACAGGCAGGGCACAACCATTTGATGGGAACCCTTTATACTTCAGCAAATAATGTTTTTTTACCCAAATTGGCAAGTATTGGAACTCTTACAGTTCAAAATGTTCAGCTAGAAGCTATCTTGCTACCAAATCAAGAGATTACAGGCTGGTTGCAATACTCCAAGGTCCACATAAAAAGATAAGTATTAAGCATACGTCCTAAACATCAATTTGTACAATTTGGGTCTTAACACATCTAACAGTTGTTAGATTAATATTAATTTGATTTATTAAAACATTAATAAACAAGTTGTTACTATATTTACTGAAAGCAAACACTGTGACATGACAAAAGGGGAGATAGGGAAGATAAGATGTACTCCTTGTCCCAGTAAGTTACAAAGAGTCAGTGATTTGGCTTCATCAGTGAACCCAAAGAGGATAACAAAAAGATGATTGGCACTTGCTGGAGACCAAGCTTGGAAAACATTTAGTGACAAAGAGTGCCTTGGGAAGTTGTAAGGCTGTGAAAACAGAGATGCAACAATGATATTTCTACTGTAACCTTTAATGCATAGTAATCACTAGTTAGACTTTACCTGATAAGAAGAGGTCCTGACAAAACAGCCCTGAAGCTTTGTGAGAAAACAGATGAGCCCTTGCCAGTCTGCCTGGTCCAGCTTACAAGCTTTTAACCTCCGCACTCACAAGCCTCTGTGATGGCCTGGGCTGACTGACTTTGAGGAGAGTGCTCATTACTTAGGCAGACAATAGGTTGTAGGAGAAAAGCAACAATAACCGCAGCCACCTAATTCCCAAAAGTATCACCAGTTATTGCTTTTGCTTGTTCCTGTTTCAACAGAATCATCTTACAGAGGAACCACATAGAGAATTAGCAAAGAAAAGATGACCAAGAAATTTAGTTCTGTTCTGCATAGCCTTGGCAAAGTCCTTTGCCTCTGTGTGCTTTAGCCTCACGTTGGTAAACAAGGGCCAACCATAAGGAGAAAGTGTTGTATGACAACCCACTAGGCAAACCCACATTTTGAAGGTTTCCTGCAGAAGGAAAGATATTGTAATATATTCACTTTAGCATACAAAGGTTAATTTTGTTTCAGATGTTTGGAGGTTTTTTCCCACTGTCTAGCATAACGATGTGATTACAGATCACCATTTTACCACATGAATACATTCCACCATTCTAGATTACAGCAGTAACTGACTGGGTATGGTATGACAATTCATTCATAACTCTCTGAAAAATTACAACTGTATTTCCCAGAAAGATTTTCAGAGAACAAAAATCTGTTTATTTTTAAAATTATTTTTCTCCATGTGTCAGTTCACTTAATCCTGTGTACGATTCAGCAAGCTTTAATCCTTCTGCAGATTTCCCATTCAGCAATATCACCCTTTTAGCCACTGCATTTGCTCTTAATAGAAATTTTCCCCTGTGGTTCATTTATATTCAAGAGACTATCCAGGTCACCCAGTGCAAATATTTTTGGATCATTGGCGATGTCATTGTCCAGATTCATATTCACTCTATTTCCTCCATTCCCAGAATGAATTTACTAGGTATAGGGTGCTGAAAACCGCTCTTGTTCTCATTCAGCTCATACTTAAAACCAAAGAAGCAAAAGAGAAAATAAATTAAGTTTGATTTGCATGAAAATGTGCATTCTGTACCCTAGTGTTGAACAAAAGCACAGACTTCTTTTTAGTTAAGTCATGTCTAGTTTCTATATTTAATTTGCCCCCTTGCTCCCTTCTGTTGCATTAAGGGTGCGATACCGTTGCTTTATCTGCCTACCCCACCCTAATACTCTCCTACTATCTCCAGATTCAGGCTTTGGCTCTCTCCATCCTTGAAGTCCCTGACAAAATCCAGCTTAACCTGTTGATAGAGACACAGGGAAGAGAAAAGATGGGAAAGACATCCTCCTAGATGGCTTCCCAGCTGAGAGGAGCACTGCGTTTGCTCCTGCTCCAAGCAGAGGACATTGTGCCCCTTTACTCTCAGATGCACTTTCATCTCCAGGCTGAGCAGTGCCTTGCTCAGCCGCTTCCAAACTCTACTACAGAGATAGCCCCAAACAAGCTGTGTCTAGGATCTGCCAAGTGACAGATCAAAAGCCAGAAAATTGCTGTCCTTTCTGACACTCTTCCTGTGTTTTAACACTTTGTGCTCTCCCCTCCAGGCACCCAGAAGGCCTCTCTGAGTCCTCCAAGTAAAACCCAGAGCCTGAACTGCTGTTAGTGGGAGAGGCAGCACCAAACAGATCCCTAAGGGCCAAACAATCTGATGATGTGCCAAGTTATATGAAATTAACTCCCTTGTTTCTCTTTAAAAAGACATAGGAAATTAAAGCCAAGCTGGAAGCAAGGCTGTGTGTACACACACACACCCCTTCCTTATCTGGCCCCTTCTAGACATTATTTACAGTAGCACTGGAAGCACTGGAGCCTGCCATTTAGAGCTCACTCAAGAAGTCAGTGGAAACCTTTCCAACAGTTCTGTGGCCTTTCTGAAATTTGCTGAGCTTTGGTCTGTGCTCCTTTAAGGCTGCAGTGAGCATATGAGTGGTGGGACACAAGCTAAACTGAAACTGCTGTCAAAGGAGGGGGAAGGGGGGAGTATGGACAACAACAGAGGGACACACTACACAGAACTATTCTTAAAGCTGAGAAAACAATTTCTTTTTTTTTTCAAAAGCCCTTCCAACCAGTTTTTCAACTTTAAAGAACAGCTGCAGCTGGAGTGGTGCCAACCATGCAGACTCACTCAGCAGACACAGGCTGGACAGGACAATAGCTTTGAGTATTGACGCTTTTAAGACCTGAGTAGTTGAGGGTAGTCGGTGTTGCATTTTCCAGCCTTTTTACCCTCAAGATGCTGATGTATTTTCAGAGCCCTGGTTTCAGGATTGTTTCATGGTCCCAAGCACAGGCTGAGGCATACCTACTGCCACAAGAAGCACAGGTTAAATCCAAGCACAGCCAACTCAGCTCCATCTTGTACAGGCAGATAACTTCAACACCACACAATTCTCTCAGTATAGGCTGCTCAGACTCAGCATTAAAAAATGGAGCAGAATTACCTTACATCATTCCTCTAAGTGTAGCAATTTGCTATAGCAGTCCTGGGCTAGACACTCCCCTTCTCTCTCTTCCATTGCAGCATGCTGGATGAGGTTGTTGCTGTTACTACCACGTGGCAAATTTCTGTAACCTATCAGGATGAAAACAGCTATATAAAGGTAAAATGACAGGTAATCACAAATGCCTGCAATCTCCAGATAAAGGCAACACAGAGAATAATACAGCTTGCTTAAATAATATGATTGTGATTTTTAAATGCAGCTTCTTTGCACCTGACATGGCTATTCAGATGGACAAACTGTATTCAAAGGCAATCTGTTCTTTGTGAGTCCATGTGTGCCCATGTCTTAATTTTTAAAATGCCTTACTATGCTTCAGTATCCTGATTTCACACCTCCTGGACTGAAAATGGGGTTGTCTGGTACTACTGTCATCCTGAAGTGAGCGAGAATCGTCAAAAATGGCCCTACAGGAGGAGCAGCTGTGCAAGTCCTACAGCTAGCATGGCCTTTAGTGCAGAGGGATTTCAGGGACATGTTAATGAAATCACTCCAAGCAAGGGTAGAGTGACATGATGCTGTGCCTCTTCCACTCTAGTGAACCAGGTATCACTAGCACAACTGCTACTGGTCTGGTGTGGGCTTTAGTTTGATAGATGCTTTCCTACTGCAGTCAGATAAGCAGAAATAGTATTTCCTGTTCTGCTTCCAAATGGTATGGAAAGTTCAGCTGCATTTTCCTGATACGTAGGGAAGACAGAAACAAGGAGTGTAATATCTAGAGAGCTAGGAGAACTACAGTAAGATAAATTTAAAGCCAGAGTAAAGAAAAGAAAGCAAGTATCCAGAGCAAAAGAAGACTGAATAGCACAAACTCGCAAAGACAATGGTCACTAAACTGAACCAGATCCTGTAAGAGTCACTAAAGGAGGACCTGAAATGTATTTTAAAACAGTTTATGTGGTTAACCATATGATGAAAGGTCCTAAAAGAAGGGAGTCCTCTACAAGTGGCTTTATTTTCCGATTCCAAGGGAACCAGCAGAGCTCTGCTGGATAGTGCAGCAAGGAAGCAAAGCGATTAGTAGAGAGTGAACAAAGCGAAAGGGCAGGGGAGGTGGAAGAGAAGCAGATGGATGAGGAAGGGAATATTATTTTGTAGAGCAATACAGTACTTTTCTGGGTCACAGCCAGCTTCTGAATGCACCTTAAACTCTTATTTCCCATTCTCTCCCAGCTGGATAGATAATTGCCTGGCTCCAGAATTATATTAATCATTTTTATGTCTGTAATCTCCAATGCCAGCACAAGGAGTGTTGTTAGACAAAGATACGTCTTGCCATAGGCTGCAAGAACAGAACAGAACCCCCTTCCCCCTCCTGTATTTGAGATCAGTCTCTAAGAAAAACACAGGAAACATCAGGAAATCCCAAGGATCAATGGGGTAAGATATTCCTATGGTTTCAGGCGTATATATTGTATTCCTTCCCCAAGCCATTTGTACACAGCCTGATTTATTTGCCTTAGTCAGCATTCTGTCTTGAAGGCCTGCCAGAACAGCACAGTGGGATGAAACATCTGGTAAATTTGCTCAAATTCTATTATGAAACATCTTCAAGTTTCACTGAAAAGTAAACAAGTTGTTGTCTTTAAAAAGTTATTTGCTTTGCTGTCAGAAAACACTGGCAATCAGCATTAGTCCTATTTTCAGGGCTGTCAAAGGGGAATGTCAACAGTTGCAAACCTCTCTGGGACAGGTTGGAAGATGACACATATCATGGCTGGTTCATTGAAATTTGCCTTGTTCATCAGTGTCTGCTATCTCCTTGCCATGCAGTGACATTTCCTTACATTTTTTTGAGCACCCAGGGGATGCTTAGAGAGCCTGGCACACAGCAGGCTTGCATCTCCCCTGCAAAGCAGAGTGCTGCAGAGAGCCGACTCCAGATCTGCGTGCAGTTGTGCGGTGTATGGGTGCAAGGCTTCTCAGAGCCAGCTTGAGGCTTTCTAACATAGTACAACATGGTGCCTTGCAGCTGTTACCAAGTGAGAAATTGCAAACTGTGGTAGGAAACAGGTACAGCCTGTCGAGCTATCGTCAAGAAAAGGAGGTACTTTTAAAGTGCTCTGTATTATGTTTCTCCATGCTGGCTCCACACTCATGCAAATCCATTGGCCCAAAACCTCTCACATTATCCTCTCATGTAGGGCAGGGGCCAGAGGCCATTATTTCAGTTTCTAAATTGGAACAACACCTATAGAGAAGCTCTTCTTAGTTTCTGCAGGTGAATTCCAGCCCTCTTCAATCACTTGGGCTGTTTGTGTAGAGAGGTGAAGGTCCCCCACCAAAGGACTCTTCAGCAGTAGTTTAATTTTTACAGAAAGGCATTCCTCTCTTACAATCAGCAGCTTTAATAAGTGGATGTGCTGCTGGAAAATAATCTATTGGTGGGTCAAACTACAGCACTTGACTGTATTCATCTACAGGGGATACTTTTTAATTGGTGAGGAGCCCTTATAGAGCCATCTGGCTTTCCCCCATACCTGTGGTGCATGGTATATTTGAGGCAGATTTAGCTAGAAAAGGATGGATCAAAAAGGTGGTGAACACATTATAGATCATTAGAGAAAACAGAAGTGCAATAAGAACTGGTCCATCTGTAAAGGAGCAGATACATGCATTTAGGGCAGGTTGTGCACTGAATGACAGAGAATATGCTTATCTGTGCAATCCACACAACACACTGTCTGCAGTCAACACATTCCTACATGCGCTGGCTTGAGCCATTTGAAACGGATTTTCCATTTATGCCAATTCTCGTGTTACACTGTGTCAGGCTGCTGGAACTTGGACCCTGAATGAGGCAAATCCCTGCCACTCTCCCTGGCTCAGGGTGACTTCAGGACAACACAAAGCACTCAGAGTAAAACAAGATAAGACATAAAGTAAAAAAACAAACCAATTAGAAGTGCTGTCAGAGCTGGAATTTCTCTGGGAATGTGTGACACAACTGGAGAAGGTTTTAAAAGTGCTGCAGACAGTAATGTGACTACCAAAAGGAGAGCAACTGTCAGAGCAGAGAACTTTGTTCGGGCCAGGGGTGGTCCTGAAGAAGACAACATTTTTCACAGTTCTCATTTAATCTGGGCAGAAAAGGCTGAGTGGGGAGCAGTAATAGAGACAGGAGCAGAGCTGCAACCACAAAAGATTAAAACATGGGAGAGTCATGTTTAGGAACAGAGTCTGCAAAAAAAGGCTTCTGGCAACAGAGGAATTTCAGACCAACCTAATAGCAAGGCACTAACAAGGCACCAGCTTCAGTTGTAAAGGGTGCTTCTGAGAAAGCTGTTTGAACCTGCCAGGCAGAGGAAGTCAGTCAGTCCAGGCAGAACTGATGGAGAGAGGACAGTCCTGTTACAGGCAGGAGAGAGAATATAAACTACCCTGAAAAAAAAAACAAAAAACTGTCTGGAAATGAAAAGGTGTAAGGAACTCATAGCTGGAGCTGACTGAAAAAAAAAACCAGCACATCAACTATGGACAGTGCCTATCATTTTGAAAAGAGGCACAAGAATGTCAAGGAGTTCATGTGAATACAATCACAGCATGGAAATCACAGCTGTGCCAAAAGTAGTGACTTCAACAGTGAAAGAAACACCACAGATAAAAAGTAAATGGGTAAAAAACCTTCCTGTTTACCGAACAGGACCCTTTGCTGGTCCCCACTGTGGGAGGATGTGAACTGCATGCTTTGAAAAATCATGAACTGGGAACGAAAGATTATGCAATAAATAGTACCATAGAGAAAAGTACAGGGCCCATGGTAAAACACATGCCAGGGCCTTGGTCTCAACAGGGTGAAGCAAATGTTGAGATAGGGTAGTAGAGCATCTGGGGGAGCTGCACAGGACAGGCTAACCGCTGGGCTGGCAGGCACTTCCCGAGCTCTGCTGGAACAAGAGAGACAAAAGCAGGGAGGAGGAAAAGGGATGAGACAGATAACAAAGCCATTGCAGACTGTCTCTGTGGGGAAGAGCCAGAACTAGAGGCACACTGGAGAGCCAGTACACAAACTAGATGGCAATGCTTTACTTCTCCAGTGAACCGTGTAACTAAAGTCACAACAAAGTTAACAGAAATTAAATTATGCATTAAAGTGTTGCTCATTTTACATTCTCATGAATTGTGTTTCAAATAAAGATTTCTTTTTTACCCCACAAAACGGATTTTCTTGTTTTCTCAGAGAAATGGAACTGCTGCTACACCACACTTCAATAACACGGCCTGATCACCACATTTGGAGAAGGCAGGGCTCTGTGTGGGCAGACACTAACACAGAGCAACAGAGTGCAGTTTTGAAATGTTAAAATTAAACAAAGGGTTATTGCCTTGTTCAAGATAAGATAATTCCCCTGCCAAGCAGTGCTAACAAAGCAGATCAGGCTTGTCACCTGCTTGCCCATTCTGATATGGCAGGGGATTAATACACCCCAGGCAGTATGCAGGAGCCTCCCCTCTCCTTGTACCTCTTCCTCACCTTTCTGCCCTGGTAGGAAGAGAAGGCCATGAGGTAAACCATCAGAAAGAGTACAAGCTATCAGAGGACTCCCTCCCAAGGCTCCCAGAATTCACCCTGATCCAGTGGATCAGTAGAAATCCAACCTGTTCCATGCTCAGAGACTCTAGCAAAGAGCAGCAAGAAGAAAGAGATCAGCACAATTAGGAGCAGTGGTGTGGAACAGTTTTCTTACCATGGCTCCCACTGATGTGGGAGCTGCCACCTCACTCCAGTTTTCAGACTGGGCTCTTGCAAGCTCCTTCTTTTATTGCTTTCTCTAGCCGCTATGTGAACACAACATTGCTTTCATGACTTTCTCTATAATAACAGTTTATTCTAATCAATAAAGCTAACAATGAATGAGCAAGACAGTACAGCAGGGAAGAGAGGAGAAAGCCCTTTTCTCCTCTGAATAGGTTTTGTCCATCATTGGCAGACTGCTCAGGAGGCCAGTTCCAGAAAGGAGAAAACAACTCCTCAACCTCTCATGCCTACCCTCCTCTTTCCAGTTCCCTTTGTCTTCTTCAGTTTGTGCAAGCCTCAGGTAGTGGGCTGCCGCAAGTAGCAAAAAGATAAGTGCGTGACATACTAGAGAACTGAAGGGACGAGCAAGTTATATTTGGACTCTCCTGTTCTTTGCAAAGCTACCACTGTCTTGCTTTTCACCATTCCCCCCTTTTCCTCTACCACTTAGAAGCAGCAAAATTTGAACAACAGGGAAATATTTTTAAATGCTTTATGGATATAATCAATATTAATTAATTGATTTTTTTTTTTTTCCCCCAGGGAAGCACAGGCTCCACACTTCTTTCTGTCTCTTGTAGCCCCAGGCTTTTTGTTCTCTGGCAAAAGCTTCCCATTGAAGTGCATGGCATTTTCTGGGCACTACATCTTCAGTATATTCTTTGCAGCAGACTAATTTTTTTGATAGTCACTTGAATAATCAGCAGTCAGTGTTAAAATACAGTATTGTACATTGACACCCCTAACCCCCAGGAAGCAGAACAAGATGAAGAGGGAAGCCAATAGTTCTTACTGGACTAATTTTCTTTCCTTGAGAACTAGCTCTTTCTTTCCTACATACAAATATCCCACACAGTTAAAGCTAGACCTAATTATCTATAACCAGCTCTTGTTCCCATTAATGTCACACAACTGGAGCAGAGGGGCTGTTTAGGCTAGTAAAGGAATAGTTTGGGCTTCAAAAGTTGTCCCAAAATTAGTTGTCTGCCCAGCGGCTCTCTTTGTTCCTAACCTGAACACCACCTCAGATGTGGCAATACTTAAAATGAGCTGTTGAAATTTTTCATTTGTAGATCAAAGTTAATTTGTTAAATCTTGACAGCAAGGCTACTGAAGGAGCTGGCTGCTTTAGGTACTACCTTTTCAATACCAGGATGTATTTTATAAATAATTTAACAAGACAAAAGAAATTAAGGAAGGAAAGAGAGCCAAGTCTGAAGGAAGAAAAGACTGTCCTCTTATCACAGCTGAAACCAGTTACTTTTGTTACATGTAGTTATATTATTCTTTTTTAAGTACTAGGCTTTTGTAATGCTAATTCAAGATTGCTGTTTCTTGCTGACAGCCAGCCACATGTGACCCCTGTTCTCTATAAACATTACACACCGTGCAAGGAGATTATGTGGTCTCAAACAATAGAGGTCTTTTCCTTCCTGTAAAACTAAATTCTATCAGCCTGAACCAGTGGCTTGCTTTCTCCTCTCCTGCTCTGAACTTGCAGCATCAGAGGTTAGATATAAAAGATTTTTCAGTGAGGAGTGTGCCTTTCTGGAAGCCCCTTCTGTTTTCCTGTAATTTCAGGCTGTTCTTTCATTTTCTTCCAAAAATATATCCTGCCACCAGAAGTTAAACTGAAAACTAGAAGAAGTAGTAATCTCACCTGAGACCATGTAATGGCTTACAGAGGTCTCGTGGAAGTACAATCATCTTCCTTCATTCTTTCCTACCTGGTAAGCAGGTTTGACATTCTAACTAGCTGCACTGCTGGAAAGCATGCTTGTGGCCCACTAAGACAGCTTCTAAGATAATGCAGTCACAAAAAGAACCCATAGTGGCATTTTTATCTCAGGAATTTCCACCTTCAGTTTTGGGCAAAGCAGCACAGTTAAATGGTAGCTCTGCAAGCACACATGAAGGCCCGACCAGGAGAGACGCTGAAGTACCTAGAAGCACAGTGAAATAGTATGCTCAGAACTTCAGGCAGCACACTGCATACCAAGCAGAAGCTGATTCAGAGATCACAGGAATAAGGCTTAGGCCGAAATAGAGTGGTGAAACAAGGCTAAATGGAAGCTCTGTCTTACTGCAGTCAGTAGGTGCAAATCCAGAGCAGAATATCTGAAGAGAGAGCAAGCAAAAGCAGCTTTTGAGAAATAAAACTCTAGAGGCAAATTGTGGGTTTGCCATGGTAAAACCTAGAGGAGAGGTTAAGATGGCTACATTGCACCTGTTTCAGCCAACCCTTAAGAGCAAGGTCTACTATATGTCCTTAAGAGCAAGTACTGTAGTTTAGCTGTGACCATGACAGCACTTCCACTAAGGACAAGCACCACCAAGGGTCAGCTGCTTGCTGAAACACTGCCAATCCTTCTGGAGGTGTTCCCATTAGATATACAACACAACTCATGCCTTCACTATTTCCTTTCTATTAGGTTTGTTACTTGGCCTTGGAAAAGCAAAAAATGGATGAGTGTTTTGTGATTCAGCAGATTTAGAAGAATGAAGGCAATCCAAGTGAGGTGAATCACTCAGAAAAAGGACACCAAAAAAATCAATTACTTTGCAACTAAAAGGCATGAAACTGGTATTCAAGACAAAAGATGGACGAGGAAGGGCAGGAATAAACTTTAAACAAATGGCTAGGAAAGGCTGCAAGGAAGAGTGGGAAATATTCTCAAGGAATAAAGGCAAATAAGAATTTTTCAACTATATAAGAAGCAAAATGTCCAGGGCATCCAAGAGAGTGCTGGGGTTGTTTAATAACAGAAGAAAAAGACTGCATAAAACTCAAATGAAATCTTTGCCAGGTGTTCATAACAAAGGATGTAGGAATGAAAGAAGAAGGGGAAATGAGAGGGGAAAAATACTCAAAAGAACTTGTGGCCACAAGTAGAAAGAATAAATAGATTGCAGCTCTGCATAGTAGAGATAGTGTGTCCCCTCAGTCAGTGATGAGGCAGGAAGGTCTCCTAAGAGGGGATTTAAAACATATTCTGTTACAACTGGTTGCAGAAAAAAAAAAAAAAAAGTTTCTATTACATTCATTCATTGCACTTATTTGCCCTACACGAGGCAGAAATGTGTATAACCT
This sequence comes from Psilopogon haemacephalus, assembly GCA_013396835.1. Lineage (NCBI taxonomy): Eukaryota > Metazoa > Chordata > Aves > Piciformes > Megalaimidae > Psilopogon > Psilopogon haemacephalus. The sequence continues at coordinate 707,373 of VWZI01015460.1, forward strand.
TCCAATCTTATGTACTGTGAGGTCAGAAATCATCCTTAAGAAACCATCCTTATGCTATGTTAGTATCTCTGATATTAGAGTATCAAGAACAGGCAAGCTTTGTGTGTGCACAACAGTTCACAGCTGGCCCTACTTCATTGCCCAGAAGTATGAGAGGAACAACCACCATCAGCTGAATCCCATCTGAGTGTTCTTAGTTCAGAAAGGGATTTCTGGATATTACAAGGTGGACCAAGCTCACTTATAAGTACAGTCAGTGACTTGCACTGGAAGGATTCACCAGAGCAGAGTTAATCTGCAAACAGAAAACCACAAGGAGCAAAGTGAGAAAGGAAGTAGGATAACTGAGTCGGGAAAAGTTTCAGGCAAAAATGGTTGGAAGTTCATAAGCAAATTCTATCTACTGTTCTCATTCCTGGTGGTTCTTTAAAAGGAAATTTTTATTTTATTATTATTATTATTAAAAATTTAAGGACAGAATATTCACAAGGCACATAGGTGTCTGACAGAAGAACCTCCTCGTGTGTCCTTTCCTTGAGAGAGGACACTTTGAACAGACCTCATCTGGTTGCTTTTCCCAAAGGACAACCATTGCCAAAAGACTGTCAGCAGCATGCACTCTTTGAGCTGCCTAACTCTTTTCTTGGATTCAATCTCATACTGTATATTAGCTTTTGAACACAAAATGTATGGGCCTAGCTTTGGAATCAATGTATTGTAGCAGCTCGGGGAACACTGAATGAATAATAAATACTGTCAGATGCTGATGCTTTCTCCTTAAACTGTTTTTGCTCAAACTTGGATTTTCTCTCTGCCATCTCACCATGTTTCCTGTTAGAACACAAGGTGACCTTTCCATACTTAATTACCCGAACAAAATACACAGAACATTAATGCCAAAAATGCCCCCTGCGAATTCTCCTACATTTGCAGATGTTTCAAATAACCTAACTTAATTTCTTTTTCAGGTTAGATGCGAAATAACCAAAGAAAGTCAACAAGAGAAAGGAGGAGTGACAAACACAGGCTAGGAGGTAGAGTCTGTGTATGCATGCACAGTAAACTGTTTCCCAGCAGAATTTGACTCTACCCTGAAACAGATGCTTGATGATGCTGCTTTGCCATAATATAGCAGTGTTCATGCAAGCATCTCAAAGGCATCCCTCAAACAGTCACACGCAGTGCAGCGTGGCAATCAGAAACTACCAGTATAATCACTACCAGTATAATCACTTTACAGAAGAGTAAATTGGCTCATATGGATGATTTATCCTCATTCATCACAGAAAATCAGTGAAGAAACTGGGAAGAAACTAGTCATGAGGCTCTAATTATCATCTCTGCTCTGCAGTCTTCACCCTTACAGACTGCTAACAGTGGGTGGTGGCACTTCTGCTTTGCCAGGCAGGGAGAAGGCACTCCCTTCACCAGGAGCAGACAGCTGCCTGAACTCTGCTCAGGACACACATTCACTGGTCCATCTTAGCTAGCAGGGACTGAAGCACAGCCTGCTAACCTCACTACTTGTAATTTTAAGGTAAATTCATCCATCCTCTGGCATTTGAACATTTCACCTACTGCTCATGTGATGAGGCTATTTCACATGAATGGCAGTGTTTTATAGGAATAAGTGAGACTGCAGGTACCCTGAAGTTCAGCTGGACCAAACCTGCCTTCATGCCACACTGAAATAGGAGAAATAGGAGCCATTACTATGTCCCATCCATGGACTACTTCCAGAGTTTCCAGTTCTGAGGCAGGTATGTGTACTGGGGCTCTCAGCTAGATGAAAGGTTAGGTCACAGCTCAACATGTCATTCAGATCGTCAAGCAGAGGCTTAAAAAAAACTCTCCAACAGACTGAAAGCACAGTAAAGATCAGACACACTTTGGAGAAGCTAAACTGTGGCAAAGAAAATGTTCAAACCCATGTCTATATGACGAGGCACTTAAGTAGTTTGGCCAATTATACTGCTTGATTGGCTGACATTCCTAACACTATCATTTTGTACACAGGGTGCCTCATGCACGAGTGAAGATGGTGTTGGAAGCCTTTGTTATTTGACAATGCTCTTCTGTTCCTTTGTGAAATAAGCAAGTTCATATTAATTTCCCTAGCATTTCGAATATAAATGCTCTGGGCACCTAATAAATTAAATTACCATTTATTTAGTTACTGTTTGATTATTTAAGAACTTAATAATAAACTTATGCAGTGACATAAACTTGAATTAGACAATTCCTCATTTGCAGTTCAGATACGAAGACAGAGCAGCTCAGCTTCACTTTGCAGCCCACTAGCCTGGCACCCAAACGGACACAGAAGCAACTGAGACTATTCGAATGAGGACACCCCCAGGGTGCCATATGCATTTAGAGAGAACAATTGAGAAATAAGAGGAACATTTAATACCGAACAAAAATGCCCCTTAGGCAAATATTTCATTAGGCACTAGAGACTTGCAGGATAATCCCTTTCTTGCACAAATCATAGACTCATAGAATAGAATTATAAAATGATTTAAGTTGGAAAGGACCTCAAAGATCATCTAGTTCCAACCCACTGCTATAGGCAGGGACACCTCCCACTAGAACACAATCCAGTCTTCAGCTCCTTACTGTGCAAGCAGCCCTAGTGGCATTTCTAAACCTGTTCTCTGTCCCACATGCAGGAATTAAGTTGTTATACAATTAATTTCTTCTGTCTTTCACTAAAATACTACTAAAGCATTTCTACAAGATCCTTCATTGAAGACACTCATGACACATCCAGAGGTAGGCAGTCTCTATCTCTCTCTCCTGGATGACAAGAGGTGTAGAAAGGCCAGAGCTAGATTAGAAAGTTACCTTTAGAGTTTTTATGCTGAATTAAAAATAATTAAGGTCATCTTCTCATTCCTAATGCAAACAAAGAGGCCTGCATTTACTTAAATCTCAACCATTTCAGAGAGGAATGTAATTTGGCTGAAGTGATACGCCGAGATTCCCAGAAGAGTTCTTGAGTATGTTTCTGCACACAGGGGTGTACACAGACCTGCTCTCTTCCTGCTTGACAGTGGCTGGGTAAGAGCCTCATGCAGCTTGGGGATCAGTTCACAGTATTCTGATCTATCAACCTGCAGCAGCACTTGTTCTGTAAACCTCTGAGGGTGTGGTGTACCATGTACCCACTAATGGCTTTACAACGCACATGAACTACATCCTTCCTTTCCTATTGGAATAACAGTCTTGAAAAATTCAGTTGCTGCATGGGAACAGAATCTCAGTCCTTGACACGTTCACTGCAACGATGCAGGTCTTACAGACGATGATAACTCTCTCGATCAACCAATTTCAGATTAGCTGCAGAGCTTGGAGAATAATTGGCTTGATTCACCTTTGAGTCATTCCATTTACATCTTGGTAAAAAGACACTGTCTTCTGTGCTACTGCTGTCTCAGAGCTTGAACAAGGCAGAGCACTCCTCTGGCATAAATCTGAACAATATGACAGCTTTGGTGGATTAGCAAGGAAAAGCTTTGAGCCAGTGGGGCCAGGATTCAAACAGCCCTTGCTTAGGTCTTGTGCTCTTTGAAGGGTCAAGACACTGCAGAATTGCAGATGCAGAGAGTACCTCCAGAAATCACCTACTGCCTTCTCACATGGCAGGATCAATCCATCTGTGACATTCTTGACAGGTATTTGTCCTATCTGTTGAACAGTGCTGTAAACCAGCCAGGGACTTTGTCCTTGACTTTATCTCAACCCCAAAGTAAGTCAGAAATCAGGCATGTTTTCTGTACACACTGACATGTCAGCACAATTAAAAATGCAATGGCTTTTCATATCAGACTGTTGAGGACTAATTACAACAGTGCTTTCCAGCAAACCAGTGATTGTAGGCTAATTTTCTGTTATGAAACAGAAACCAGGGTTAATGAGGCTAATTGTGTCTACCAGTGTTTCGAACAAAAAGGAAGCCAGCTCAATTTTGAAGCAAGTTCTTTGTCAGAAACAAATTGAGGAAAATTGCTACAGTTGTACCAGCATTTCCTGAAATTGCTTAGTATCATGCTTGGGAAACTAACGCTATAGACCACAAGCTAGTGGTACAGAAAATGAAGCTTATTAGAGAGTAGCTATACTGAGCTTCAAATACATGACTATGTGACGTGCAGTGATGGCTGAGCTGTTGAAAGCAATGCAGCAGAGAGTCATTAATAAAATGAGTGGCCCTCTTTCCGGCTCTACTGAGGTAGAGGAAAAATTAAGACATCAAGGTACACCAGACAAAGAAATGTATCAAGTTCTATGTCTCATCCACGACTGATTAATTGATCATACAAGCTGGACGAGTAAAAAAATTAGCACACTTCTGAAAAGCAAAATTTAGAAGCAGTTGGAAATCCTTCATAAGAAAAAAAAAATCACTTTAGGCTTTTTTATTACAAGCTGATAATTCCTATGACTACACAGAAGAGTTGAATGACTTCAGTGGCAAAAGACATAAGCAATATCTGCAGCACAGTGCAAGCAGCTGCTGCTGGGGAACCCTCATCCCTGCCAAATGCAGCTTCGCATTAGGGCCCCTGCTATTCCCTTCTCAGTTGCTGCTGAAACCTCAGCCAGGTCAAACAGCAAGGCTTTGGTTTTGCAATGTAACCAACTGGAACTAAAATGCAACACATTCATTTGTGCTCCAGACTGGTGCCCAAATCAAACCAGCGTATACTAGAAAGAATATGAAGGGTTTCAGTTGCAAAACACAGACACAGTGGCTGTGGTTTGACCCTATTGTAAAATCCAGGCCGCCCTGCTTCTCTCTGTGCCCAAGGTAGAAGCATCCTGGGATTTGCAGGAAGGCCTTACTCTGCTGTAGGGAAGAGCTGAAGTGGGAGAGATCTAAAGAAAATCCACACCCATACATATGCTTGTCTAAAGCAAGCTCCTTAGGAAGACAGTAAGTAAGAAACAAATTACATGTGCCAGACAGCAAGGACAAGAAAACATACAAGCAGAGGAAGTCCTGTGGGGAAAAATGTGGAGCTAAGGAAAGGAACTAATGTGATAATACATCAATATAAGAAAGAATTTTTTTTAAATATGAAAAAAAGGGAATCTAAAGATTAAGCACAAATTGGGAGACATACTGGCTTAAAAGAGCAACAAAAACATGCATAACATTAAGGTCAGTAAAGGTCACCAATTCCTTGGCTTAAATTTCCTATCAGAAAATCAGTTCTGGGAGAAAGGGGGAGAGAGGAAGAAAAGGGATTCTCAAGACAGGAGTGAGGAGCAATTGTCTAAGATCTCAGCTTTTATAGTGAAAAGCCCATTTGATGTCTTTCAGTTTAAAGTTGCAGCCAGCGGCTATCCAGCTCCAACAGCTCTCCTGATCTGGGGCCTTTTGCAGATTGAAATGTGTTCACTGGAATTGAAGCTTCCCTTTAGAAAAAATATGTCTGCAGCCCTTCTGGTTTGCCAAGATAGAGCCTGTGCTATGTAAATCAATGCTCTGCTGTCGTGTTGAATCTACAGCCTGAGGTATGAACATCTCCCATTCATCTTAATGGGATGTTAACCTCAAAGACACATTGTGACTCTTCGAATGCTAATATTTATTAAACAAGTTGTTTAACATACAAATTCTAGGTTTAAGTTGCTCATATTTGTACAGAAGAGCTGAATCTGACTTTGATTTTGCATCTGAGGACCTGCAGAAAATATTTTGAGCGAAATAAATACCTGCATTTCCAGTCACTTTTCTTCTCTGCAAATCAGTTTTATTTTGATTTAGAGATTCTGGGAAGGCCTTAGATTTGAAGACTGCTGGTTTTCCTATTTATCACCTCCAGGTAGATGAGACTTCTGCCTTCTTTCAGAATTTCTGTTCTCTCTCCCAAAGCTGATGTTAGAACTACTTGGGTTTTATAAACCTTTCAACTCATGTTTCTGGATCACCTTTGCCTTCTTTATTCATGTTCTCTGCTCTTGAGAAGAGCTAAATGATGAGGCACAGTGTGAGCATCGGGAGGCATGAAGTGCCCTTTGTTCTCAAGTGCAGACTAACCACACCACTGCATGGACAGAGAAAGATCTGATGCCCTGACGCATGCACTGCAGCAAAGCAATCACTGCCCCTTGCAGTGCACACAACAGGTGAAAATTCCAGGTTTGCAGAAGTGTCTGATGGTTACCAATACTTCCATTGTTCGTTCAAGAGGTATGAACTGAAAGTTTGGAAATTGCTAAGATCCATCCTGAAAAACCTTTGAAATCCTCACAACTAAGTAACCCATACCTCTAGTCCTCAATTTCCCCAGTAGCTCTGTGTTAATGGTTGGACTTGATGGTCTTCCAATCAAAAGAATTCTATGATTCCACAAAATCATAGGTAAGAGCTTACCCAGAAGTCACCGTCAAGTCCCCCACACTTTGCACTTGAATAAAGATTACAGTACTGGGCTGCCCAAACTGGATGCACATCCATCAAACAAAAATAGATCAAAAGACAAATGAAACTGCCTGCACAGATAAAGCCCTTTTCTAAAAATTGCAAGAGGGAGGGTTGGACCATGTGAGAGGATTTAAAGAAATGTCTGTTGGAAGATAAAATAAGCAAGATACTATGGTGAAGAAAGCGAACAATGAAGCAAAATGAAGCAGACAGATTGAGTGAAAGACCACATTGCTATTTACAGTAAAGATCACTCATATAACACACATAATTAGAAATTCACACACAAAGATAAAAGTGACCAGTGAATGCTGCTGCAATAAAAAATAATACAGCTTTGTGTGTATTTTTTAAAAATCTAACACTCTCCAAAAATAGGGATAATGGGTCTCATTAACAGAGTCTTCATCTGAACAAGTTCCCTTTATTCACATTGTAATTTTTCCTAGCCTGCCAAAAGAAACCCTCATGATAAGTCATCACAGTGCAGCCCCCTGCACCCCACACATCTGTGCCTAGATGAAGTTTAGCTGAAGACAGGACAACGATACCCAAAGAAACCCATTCACGTTTCTAAGACCCATTTTCACCCGAGCTTGTGTGCTTGGGCCACGTCTGAGGATACAGCACAGCACCTGGGGTTTTCTCACTGTACAAAATCAATGGCTCCCAACATTTCCCAATCCACTCAGCACACACACAAATGTTTGGCTGAAACGCAAATGTTCAGTGAATATGGGGATCTTAATTATAATCTATAATTATTTGTATGCCAGTATCCCAAGCAGGCACACAGGCAGAGATTGCTGCTATTTTGAACATGTAATTGGTTACAGCACTAGACTTCCATTGAGGTGACAAACAGGAGGGTTTGTACCTAGCCAGAGTCCCAGGAAACTCATCAAAAATTCAGCCACAAAACAAGGAATCTACAAAAGGGGGTATGACCACATTGCAGCTATATTATCATAACACCAGAGAATTACACCTTGGTGTGTTATTTACTACTATCTCCAAATCTGATAATATACTAGCAGCACCTTGTCCTTACCAAGGTACTCCCAAGGGCATTCCTGACTCCTAATATTGCGCCGTTTAGTCTTTATAGAGTAGAATTATTTGCAAAGGCCATAACCTACCAAGCTGCTCTCCCTGGACTGTAAGCCTACCAGAAACAGCAATCTGGAAATCTGTCCCAGAGCAACGACCAACTCTCCCTCCTGCACTACAAAGGACAATAAATATTACAGAATCATTCAGGTTGGAAAAATGTTGTGACATTCCCCTAGATTTATGCTTATTATGTCTCTTACACACCACTTTAAGCCACACAGGAAAACACTCATTGAGAAAAAGGATGGGAAAAGAAGGTGAGAGATAAAATACCCAGCCTGTGGATCATAATTTGACTTTCCTCCCTATGCAGTTTGTGTTGTGTTGTTTTGTTGGTTTTGGTTTTGGGGTTTTTTTTAACATAAGCAACCAAGTGTTCTGCAGATTCATGTATGGGGGCAAAGAGAGATGTCAGTTCTCAGCACCTATGCAAAGCTCACTTAAGCTATTTCAAGTCCTACAGGTTTCATATTTCAGACTTGTAGCCCATCGAGAAGAGTGTTGATAAGTCTCTTTTCTCTTCTTAAAACAGTACAAGTTTTAAGCTGAAGTTTCTCCTCTTTCCCCCAAGTGATAATTAATAATTACGTAATGAGTGCAAAACAGAGGTAAACATAGAACAGGAACCGAAAGCCTGAACTCTCCAAATAATATTTTTATATATTATTTGTCTCATTAAATATATACAACACCCCAGGCACTCTCATTATTATTATTCACATGCAGCCAGTCTAACAAATATTCACCAAACTCACAACTTAAGGAAAGAAAAAAAAAAAAGGGAAAAAAAAAAAGCATGAACAAAAAAAGACAGGAGAGAAGCAGATAGATGAGCTATATCTAATCTTGAATTAGAGCTATTGAATCTTGAATCAAACTTGTTTTACTGGAATTTTTTTTAGAATAAGTTCTTCATTTCCAGAACTGTTTATGGCATTCCTGCACAAAAGGCTTCATAAATATTTTCTTCACTTCTGAAAGTCTGTGAGCCATCTATAATGAAGAAATTACAAGGATGAATGATGATAAGCAGTGTATGAGGAAGGGCATGGCAATTTCAAACACTCTTCTAATGGAAGGGTTTTGCAGAAGTGGGGAGGAAACACTTTGAGTTCCATGTATGCTCCAAGAAATATCATAAAATCTAAATAGCAACATATGAAGATAGTGGAGACTGATGCTTTTCTTACTGAAGTCAACAATAATTTTGCCACTGACATCAGTAGGAGCAGGACTAGGGCAAATAAATTACCATAGACCCTCCTAAAAGAAGCATTCCCAGTAATTGTCTGTGGTGGTTTGGCTGAGCACTTCTAAAAGGAGACCTTATTCTTCCAAGTAGCCTATCCTAAAAAGTAAAATAATAATATTTCACTGGGACTGGAACAAAAAAGCTCTAAGTCATTAAAATAGCTATCCCCAAAAAGCATTATTCAGGCTTTATTAAAAAAAAAA